>JAIWNI010000100.1:0-102227 GCA_025331435.1 Choanephora cucurbitarum | reverse complement strand
TATCCTTTCAACTGCCAACTAATGATGTCCGTAATTCTTATGGTTCTCTTCTTACAGAACACCAATTAAGATCACCAAGGCTCATCAGAGAACATTTGCTCTTAAGTGCATTAGCAGCTTCACAACCTGAACATCACTTCAACTTGAATGAAAATCAACAATCTGTTTTTGATGAAGTCCGTTCTTTAGTTGCCTCTGACGATATCCTTAAACCTAAAGTACTGTTTGTTGATGGTCCAGGTGGAACTGGCAAAACGTTTTTGTTTAACGCCTTACTGGATACTATCAGACGAGACGGTGGCATAGCTCTCGCAGTTGCAGCAAGTGGTACGGCAGCCCTGCTTCTAAAAGGTGGAAAGACAGCTCACTCAATGTTTAAAATACCTTTGAAGTGTGATAAACAGAGCATGTGTAATATTCCACCTCTTAGTGTCACTGCTCAATTAATCCTTCAGGCAAAACTGATTATCTGGGACGAAGCTTCAATGATAAGTACAGATGTCATAGAAACTGTAGATCGCACGTTCAAAGATATATTCAAACGCCAAAACAGGGATCTTGAAAACATTCCTTTTGGTGGACAAGTAATGCTCTTTGGTGGTGATTTTAGACAAGTTCTGCCAGTCATTCCTAAAGCAACAAGATCAACTATTGTACAGCACTGTCTCAATAGGTCATTCTTATGGCGTCACTTTAAGAAATTGGAGTTGAAAACCAACATGCGTGTTCAAGCCGCTATTCAATCCAATGACCAACAAGTAGCCGACAAACTCAAAAGCTTTTCAGCCTATTTGTTGAATTTGGGCAGTGGCAACTTGCCTACGCTCAATAATGAAAATGCGATTCAGCTGGACTCAAGCATGGTCTTACAAAGCACAAACATGCTCAACTTGACAAATGCAGTGTTTGAACAATTCGCAGGCCCAAAATATAATTCTGATCCAAAGAACTTCTTGGTCAGCAGAGCCATATTAACACCTTTGAATACTCATGTAACAAAGATAATGATATTTTGCTCAATCAATTTGTGGGTCAGGATTACACACTGTACAGTGCTGATAGTCTGACTGATGCAAATGAAATTGATCATATGAGATATCCCATTGAATTGTTAAACAAGATCGAGACTGGGGGTCTTCCACCTCATCAATTGAAGCTCAAAATTGGGTGTCCTATCATGCTGCTGAGAAACATAGATGCTAACCAAGGACTATGTAATGGAACAAGACTTATTTGTCTCTCTATTAGCACAAATGCCATTCAAGCTGAAATTGCTACAGGAAGTAGAATAGGTCAAATAGTAGTTATACCACGAATCGCACTCAATTCTCCTGAAGAACAAGTAGGCATTGCCTTTCAAAGAACTCAGTTCCCTGTTCGTCTAGCTTTCGCTATGACAATTAACAAGTCGCAAGGACAAACCTTAGACTTTGTCGGCCTGTATTTACCTGCACCGGTTTTTTCTCATGGACAATTGTACGTTGCTTTGTCTCGAATCAGAACACCTGAGTCTATCAAAATTATGATAGATCACAAATACAAAGCTCATTTAGAAAATACAACAAGCAATGTTGTATATAAAGAAGTGCTCTAGCACCTTTGCATTTTAAATAAACATCATTTTATATCGTATCCCTTAATATACTCCTATCCATGCAAAAACTCTGAATTGGTCTTCTTTTTAAAGCTGCCCCGGGACCCGTGTTTTTTTTACCAAAGCAAAGGTTTAAAATACACGAAGCGCAGCGTAGGGGCTATTTTATACCGTCGCGAAGGTCCAAAAAAAATTTGGGTGGGGCCCCCGTATTGTCATGCTATTCGGATTAGCCAAAACAGCTCACTGCGAAGTGCAAGCCGGTTTCAACAGCGAAGCGGGCAAACCTTAATGAAGGTCGATAAAATTTACCATAGCGCAGCGAAGGTCAAAATTTTATCACCGCAATGGCGGTTTGACTTGAAACAGGCTTGTTTAATTTCAAGAAGTTAATTTCTGTTCACTGGCATCTATTTTTTTCTAGTATGCTGATTCAAATCACTGGTAAAGAAACATTCCCAATACACGACATATATACATACATGTATATATAGAATCAACTCAAAAGATTCAGTTGCTCATTTACTTGTAGATGTGGAACAGAATAGTAATGAACAGAAGATTGTAGTTATAGTAGTTTAGAGACATTTATGAGATAAAAGCATATAGTTTTATTAATTCATTTATTTATTTTTATTTGTTTAGATATAGGTTTGGGACATATTTTCATTCTATCATTCTTTTTTTTTTGCCAGCCTTTGGTTTCACTTCTGTCGAAAGAAGTTACTTACGGGAGTAGCCGCGTGAAGGCATCTGGTCTGTACTCCCACTTACCTTAAATTCCTCGAGTATCTACCTTCCTGTGGAGGCTACAAACAAGAAACGATGAGTCAGACGTTAAATATTAAAAAGAAAAGGAAGGCTAGATCCCATGACAAATAAACAGGAAGGCTTGACATCAGGAAGAAGAGGAGGGGGGGGGAGAACTGAGGAACTCGGTTAACTTTGGAGCTTGGTAAGCAAAGTAACTAAGGAACTAGGGAACTAAGGCGGCCAGAAACTAGATGAGAACCAAAAGAGAGAACCAAAAGAGAGAACCAAAAGAGAGAACCAAAAGAGAGAACCAAAGAACCCATAGAATCCAAAGAACCAAGAGAGGACCTTAGAACCAAAGAACCTTAGAGACAGAGCACCAAAGAACCAAAGCGCCGAAGAACCAAAGAACCCCAAAGGTTGAAATAAGAGAGAGACATATGATAAAAGAAAGGAAGTAGTGGATGTATGAGTAGAAGAAGAAGAAAAAACAAAGAGTGAAAGAATCAAGCTTTTTTTTATACATGTTCTTGACTTCTGTCAAACCGGCGTTAGTCTGTTATAGACGTTTTTCAGCTTAGCTATTGCTTTCATCACATGCAGTACACACTACCACCCTAACAACCAATCGCTTCCCTTCCTGTCTATCTTTTTTTTTTTTACCTCACACGCACTCTCTTCTTCTTCTCTCTCTCCTTCAAACGTTTCATACACTTGTTACACTTGAGCTATCAAGAGTCGAGACCTTCCTCTTTAATTCCCCTTCTTTCCTATCGTTTTGGGATTGTTGGATCGATCTTTATGCAGACACAACTGTGTAATCCTGTACAACACCACTAGTCTGCTTTTTCTTCTTTTGGTAATGATTTGGTTTCAGTTCTTCTTAATAACAAAAGATAACGTGTTTGTTGGGAATCACAGACAAGGGTAAGATAGAGAGATGCGGCGCTGATACAGTGTCTTTTCTTTTATCTCACACTACAAACGAGAAAAGAGGATGAAAGGTAAAAGAAAGAGGGCAAGAAAGAACAATAAGAACAATAAGGAGAAACAAATTGCTCAAAGCAATCACATGAAAAGTACATTAGACTTTACTTTTATTTCTGCTCACTTTGCAAAAAAAAACCGCGTCTTTTACCTTTGTTTTGTGATCATATGTGAATAGCATAATCCATACACGTACTTTCTATCTAGTACGCTCTCGATCAACCGATAGTCGCCTCCTCTTTGATTATGAGGATAGTAAAGCTCTATTTGTTTATGGTTACCTACTAATTGGATTTCCTTTTCAAGCAACACTCTCTAAACCCTCGCTTGAAATCTCTCTATCTCTGTCTCTCTTTTTCTTCTTCTTTTATTCGGGTGCAACGAGTGTATACTAAAAGCCCACCGTACTATATCACTCCACGCCAGTTGGACCTGTAGTAGTATACAACTACAGAGATATAAAGAAACTTTTTTTTCTTCTTTTGGTAGTACACCTGAAGAACTGTCAAATTTACAAACCCAGAAAGGAAGCTTATTTTTTTTCTTGGTTCATTGTTTATTTTATGAATAAGGAGGTGTCACAAACAATGCATCTAATTTTTTTCTTGCTTTTTCTTTCTTTCTTTCTTTCTTTCTTTCTTTCTTTCTTTTTAACAATACACTACATACAGTCTAAAACAGCAGATGATGAAATTATTACCATCTTGTTCGCACAATCTTTAAAAAAGGCAAAAATGTACTATCTACCAGTCAAAAAAAGAAAGAGAGAGATAAAGAAGGAAAAAGAAAAAGATCGCCAATTTCGGCCATCCAAATTTAGTAATAGTAGTAGGAGTTGTTGTGTTTGAAACGCTGTTAATACTTTCTCTCAACAGAATGTTGCTAAAAATATAAGACTATAGCCAAGCAAAACAAAATCTCTGAAAAACTAGTTTTTCAAGTATCAAACACTTTGATGTCGAGAAGAACGAATGTAGGAAAGCAATCAGATCATGTTGACAGACCAGAGAGCAATGACTGCGCAGTCGATCTTCAAAGCATATCCGTGGACTGGGAAAATCAGCCAAGATAGTTAAATGAAAACTGCGTCATTTGTCTATCGATAAGACATAACCTGTGTCAATGCGATAACTAATTTAGTGACTGAAAAAAAGAAGGAAAGGGAAGGGAAGAGACAAGACAGGCAACATTTGGTGTAACACATCCGTGCATGTTTATTTATACTATTGTTAGCTAGACAAAAGGAAAAGATGGTGGAAAGCTTGTGAGCAAAGGAGTAGCGAGAAGAGAGTGAGCAACTTACTGAAAGTTTCTTTATCAATAGTGATGGTCAGATCAAAGTGTTAGTCTGTTGTGTATATATTTTTTGTTGATGCTTCTGCAATACCAGCGCAACCTTTGGTGGAAACTGTGCTAAAGTAAACAGGATCTACAACAGAACTCACTTTTCTGGTGGTAACTCATATTCGTATTGCTCCTTGCAAGCATAATTAGCCAAAGTAAGCAACATTAGCGAACGAAAAATTGACATGAGATCTACAACTGCCAACGGTATTGAAGTTGCCCTGTGTGAGTTTAAGAAGAACGTTAACAGAAATGAACTGATCGAGCAGCAAGGCAAATGCTGTCGCTTTGACGTTGCTCTACTTGAAGACTTGAATACAATCAACATAAGCGACAAGATCGTTACAACGATTTGGGGTGATATGGGATTGTAGTACTTTACTGACACTTGATCCCTACAATGCTTGCCTTCAGACTGTCAAGGCAAGCTTATTACTATTGAGAAAGGTATGGATGCCATTTATCTTGCTTATCCCATCGGCAATGTAGAGGCTCTCACTGATCGAATACTTTTCTATGACGTGCTTGTCCAAGGCATGATAACATCATACCAATGGAACGCTAGTATCTTTTCTTACTTGATCAATAGCGGCAGTAACGACCGTTATAGTCATGCCTTGTGAATTCTTCTAACAAAGCCAAAGTAAACAACATTTACTTGGGCCCTATTACAAAGAAAAGAGTTGAGTTTGTTTCTTAGTTTACACTAAAGCTACAAGGCAGAAAACGACAAAGAAGCAGCAACAGAATAAAGTAAATTGTTTTCTCTATCTTCCGTTTTTGTTTGTACAATTGGCAGATAAAGATAAAGCGATACTCAAGATAATCTTTTAACTTGCCAGTAAAACAAAATATCAATGACAGTTAAAATTAATTTCAGAATCAATTTTATGGTATCCACATATCTAATCAGATCTATAACTAGATAGCTACAGTGCGATACATACTGCCTATAATCATGCTTCCTAAAACTTAGTAATTAACGTTTAAACAGCAATTATAGCTAATCTTAGATAGATTATCCGTATGATCCTGACCAACTTCACACTCTATTGACATTTCAATACTTTTATGTATAACATCCGAAACAGCTTTTTTCAGGCGCCGAGCTCACTAGGCCAAGTACTTGGCCTGCAGTTTATTGGGCTATCCTAATATGAGTTTAATTTATTCACCATTTTTAGGACTCTTTGTTCAGATCATAGTCAGCCAATGACTAAAGTTGCATCAGAGTTGGGGTTTTAACTTTACTTTGATTTACCAGGATCATCTCATTCGGATCAGACACAAAACTACAATCATCATATCTTTAATTTTTCCCTACAACAATCGCTTTCTCATAATATAACACTGTCAGAATTATACAATACAACCGAAAAGTCTTTCCATTTATATACATGCTGGATCAAGCCAGCAGCGTCCAAAGTATACTTTCTATCGTCGCAAATAGCACCACCATATCATGAACGAGGATTTCTTCCGCTCGTTTGACCACTGCTCGGAGCTTCTGAAAACCCGCCGGACCAAAAGCATTGAAGGTAAACCATTTGATCTCGCTATAGTCCTTAAACTAACACAATAAGCTAAGTAGCCTTCTCAATTTAAGCATACCTCTCAACATTGTGCGGGGTTCCTTCTACAGAAAAGGAAACGAATAAAAGTTATCCCTGTAGCAAACAAACAATCTGAAATCACATCCTTCAGCAACTGTTTTTAGATTCAAGCTTCTTTTGCGAAAAAATGATCACAAAAACCCAGTTCCTTAGATTGCTTGTATGGTGAACTACATCATATGTATTACCAAATATACCCTTCTAGAACTAGCAGAATACTATCTTATAAAGTACATCCTCTTCAGGGAGTTACTAAGGATATTCTCAGCACTTCTATATCGAATAGTAATTGTGCCACACTTAAAATGATTGGTTCTGAGTAGATCAGAGATAAGACCACTACACAGAGAAATCGTGTTAAGACAACGATTTCTACATAGTCATCATCTAGCATTAATAAGCATCTTGAAAAATATGAACAGAGAGACTTTGTTGAGCTAGAATTAGATAACTATCTTTTATCTTATCCAAAATAAACTCTCTTTAAATCGACTAGTGTTTTTTTTTTCTACTTTTTTCATATTGAATTTTGCCCCAAATTCATACAAGGACAAGGGCAAAGCACCTGTCCGAGACACCAAGTGTCGCTTTTGTACCCTCAAAAATCGCTGCCGCGAGTATCATGAGGCCATGGAAAGAAGTAAGGGTGTTATGATCTTGGCAATTAAGTCACAAGATATATTCGCATTTCTTATAAGCAAAAGATTCATGTATACTATAAAATCTTGATCTATTTGTTTATGCAAGATCCTTTTAAGTTATGATGCCTTAAATCCCAAATCTAGATAATTGCAAACCATAATCCTAAATATCTCTTCCTCTTTGAGTTTCTAAAGTCTTTCTTCTCTTTATGAAAGGTGCTATCCCAAGCAGAGCCACACCCCCTCATAATACTTTACCTATCCTTATATCGTTTTCTGCGGAGCAAGCAGCCATTAAAAATAAATCTTCTATGCTTTTCTGCTCTTGAACTTCTGATTGCACACATTTAAGCTAAGCTAGCTGATATCCTTGTTCTTCTCCCCGACATTCACTAACGTGAAAAAGGCTATGGTATAGCAAGGTATCTGGTGAAAGCAATCAAATATTTGATGGCTTTTCGACTACCCAATGGAGTGCACCACAATGTTGACATATCTTATCCATGTGACTTGGTATCCATGAAATAAATTCGTTTAGCTTAGATGTATAGACCATAGGTCTTCTGGCTGATCAAACACTTGTGTTTTAAGTGCAACGCAAACCCGCCTAGTTTAAAAGAATAGGTTCAAAAGCTGGAAAAAGACAACTAGAAAATAATAGCGAAATCTTGAAGGGGTACCTTAGGAGTAAAGAAGAAAGAAAAAAGAGCGAAGTATATACACGCTTTAGAAAGATTACACAACTGAAGGTCATCCTTTCTTTTTAGTTGGAACAAATAGTTTATTTTGATAGTCAATTGATATTAACAAATAAATAGGTGGTTGAAACTGTATGTCGTAGACAGATTAAAGAAGACACTTAGTACTTAGTAGGGGCAATTTGGACTTGAGGAACTTCTTGGTTGAAGACAACATAGTTGTTCTTCAAGAAGGTATCACCCAAAATAGCAAATCTGAGACCACCCTTACCGAAGGAGGCGTAACAGACGTTGCCATTGTTTTCGTATACAAGGTCTTCGGCAGGGACTTTGAATGTAGCACCGTTGATGTTGAAGACAAGGGGATCAAAGTTGGAAGTGTCACAGTCAATTGAGTAAGTACCATCACCATTGTCAGTAGCACCATAAGCGTCAGCAACAGCATCAGCAACAGAGTCAGTCAAGAGCAAGAGAGTGGTACCAGTGTCGAGGATACCAGAGAAGGAACGAGCAACATTGCTACCACCAGCAGAGAGACTACCGACGGTGATACCCCAGTAACCATCTGAGTTATCGATAGGAACGGTCTTCAAACTACCGGTGAACTTAGAGGAATCGTAACTACCGAAGATGTATTCACCTCCTCCACCTCTGGAAGCCTTACCGAGGAAGACACCGAAGACGGGAGAAGAAATCAAACCTTGGCTGATCAAGTTGTCAACAGGTGTTTGAATACCATTAACGGTAGTGATGGAGTCGAAACCAAGACCCAGAAGACCATCATTGGGACCGCTAGCAAAGGAGCTAGATTCAACTCTGGCTAATTCGATAGTTTGGCCCTTGATCTTGAGACCACCCAAGTTGACAGTGTCAGTACCGAGGATACCGCTGGCAGTGGAACCATCACCGTAACCGATTCTCCAACTACGACCATCGGCCTTGTAAGAGCTGGATTTGTTAGGGTTGTAACGGTTTTGACGGGTACAAGAAGTACACAAAGTGGAAGCTAGTAAAAATGACTTAGAGGAGAGCTCATATATTGTCTCTTTGTTAATTCACTTACCAACCCAAAGATCGCTGGAACCAGTGTCAAAGTCCAATCTAAACTTTTGTTCTGGAGTACCAATACCGACAACACCATAGTATTCGAGATCACCTGAGTAATCAGTGACAGGAACAGAACCAGTAGCTTCGGTAGTAACATTAGAAGGAACACCGTGAAGAGGGTTAATGACGTGCTTGAGGTACTTGGCTTTAGCCTTGGCAAGGGCAGCCTTTGCGTTGGGCTTGAAGTTGGAGTTCTTGACTAAAGGAACGTTAAGGGTACGCTTAGAAGGAGCGGCTTCAACTGCCATAGCAATTGTAAGGAGGGCAAGACAAGAGGAAGTAAGAGAGAACTTCATTTCAAGAGTCTGAAATAAAAAGAAGGAAAGAAAGTGTTGAGTGAATGAAGAAAAAATACTTTGGTCGAAATCAGGTTGCTTTTTATATGTTTTTTTTTTACTCTTTCAGGATCTTTTCAAGGACTAAAAAATAGACATAATCAATACAAAACAAGACGAAACGTTTCACAATAATATGTTACTCATCTAATAATAAAAAATGATGATGACTGACAAAATATGTGGAAAACCTCAGTCTTTTGGACTCATACACCTATCAGCTTTTGGAAATTATATCCAGAAAAAGAAATTTGAGCAATTCTTTTCTTTTTTTAAAGACGCCGTTTACCTTCATCTACACTCTTTTTTGCTATAGCTTTTTTTTCGCATTCGCAGAATATTCATAAACTGATTGTTGAAATCGATTGGCTAATGGAAAGCGTTGTTTTATCATGTGTTTTAGTGAAAGTCTATACCAAGAAGTGTTATAGCGTCTATCATATTCTGGTGCATTTGTGTATCTTATCTATGTATCAAACCAATCGACTTGTAGAACCAAATCAGACGTGTACTACTTTCAATACCATAATTCGGGCACAGTAAAGCAAAATTAAGTCTGTCAATCGATCATTTCTTTATTTGATTTAACCTTAATAAAACAACCATAAAAGGCATATTTAACCATATACCAAATATGTATTTTTTAACTAAATATAGACTAGCATATTATGCATCTTGAGGTTGCTCAAATCATCAATTTACATATGTTACGCAAGGATAAAAAAGACTGAGGCATTTACCAAGCGTTCAATTGAACTGCATCTGCGTTAAGGTTTTTGACTTTCTACAAGTCTCAAAAAGAAAGTTTCGTTTTCTTTTTTTGGGCGGTTACAGAGAGATCATCTGCAGCATGCATCACAAAAAAAGGGAACCGCATGCTGAATGTAAGAGAAATAAAGAGTGAACTGTTGAACAGATACAAGATTTGTAAGCACATGTTGAAATGATTATTTGTCATTCTGTTTTGCCTGAGCAAGAATTCAACAATAGCAGCAATAACACCAACAGCAATAACTTCAACACGAACAACAGCAACGGCAGTAGCAACAATGAGAACGATAATAACAATGGCAATGACAATGAACAGGATGCACAGATAGAAGATAATAATGTCGAAAATACCCAGCGCACGCAATCATCAAGTAACGATAGAACAGAAATTCATACCACAACATCGTCGCAAATCAGCGGCAACACAAGTCAAATATGCAAGCAAAGATCCCTACCATTAATTTTGAGCAATTGTCTTTGCGACTTATTGATATTCATTGCAAAGGATAGTCGTACAGAAGATTGCTCTCTTGTCAGAACAAAATGACATTCATTTTGTTGAGCGGATAAAGCGAATCGTGGAATTAGTTTGGCACGAACACCAAAATATATTGACTTCACTTTCAACAAAATCACGCTAACATCTTATTCGAGATCAGACCAGAACTTTAGTGAATTTGCTGAAAAAGCTTCAGCTTTATAGTGGCGTTATCCTTGTTTAATAACAAGCTCAATTCGAGCAAAACTGCGAGTTTAATTTTGAGTAAAGTCTAAGTGAAAATCTCAAAATAACGTCTATATTGCATAAGCACTTGGTCTCAAAATATTAAGCTGTATTCTATGAAACGTCAACAAGTTCGTTGTCTTTTTTTTAGCAGACACACTAAATCAGGCAGAGTATTCAAAGGAATTCTAAAGCGGGAATGAGATGCAGGATTACTAGGAAGCAAAAAAAAAGCAATAATAGATGACGCTGTGCAAACAACAAATTTTCCCTGATATCTAAAAAAGAGACGATAGATATTGCACATCATAATCTTGCCTACAGCAGTCGTTTTGCTCAAGCATATATAATCTGTAATCAAGCTTGGGTAAGTCTTGATGGAAAAGACGTTTTGTTTCATGGCTGTCTAATTAAACATTTGAATAATCACAGATATACAAGCAAACTGATTTTGAGGTGCCGTAAGTTTATTCAATCCTAGAAGCAATAGAGTCGAAACAAACATAACAGCTTCGTAAAATAATCTGAGTCATTCTTGATCGCTTTCAAGCAAACAAAATGGTTAGCATGCGTCTCATAATGTACCATATACAATACCTCTGGTAGTTTATAAATCTCGAAAAGAATTAGAACCTCGAACGATATTGGGTAATAAACGCAGAGAAACTTTTTGCAAAATATCTTTCGATTGCATTGTTTTTGTTTTCCAAGTGTATATTGGTGCATTCATGGTGTTTTTAAATATACTTGTATATACGTAGTTGGATCAACACTACCATATGACTCAATATTTACATGTGCTTTGTATTTCTTAGTAAGCAATATATCGTTGACAAATGGAAGGACTCATTGTATACAAATCAGAGACAAAAAGGCGGATGGAACGATGCTTTTATCTTTGACATATCAACACCTTATGCTTTGCTATAAAGAGAATGTATGTCGAGAATAACGACAGTGGCAGATTGTAACGCTCTTAAGAAACAATTAGAATATTTTAAAGCGCATCAAACATCAAAAACCATACACACCTACTTTAGACCGATGTTTTCACAAGATCCATGCACCATTTCACTCGAGCTATCATCGGGTGGTAGCTCAGCACAAACAGCATTGCCAGTCTTTTCAGGACCACGAAATACGCTATCATCACCTTCAAGGAGCAGCAAGACATGACAACAAAGCAAATATTGCTTTTGTCGTTCAATTGTTCTAATTGGGTCTTTGTGATTGCTGAGATTTTTCTTCTTTCAAAATCATGCAGCAACCATGAAGTTTCAGATCAAGAACTCGAGTAAGCGAATTGTGACGATCTGCTGCAATTCGTATAGGTCTCTGGTTGCCTAAATCTTTGACGGCTTAGTGTTATATGAGCTCAGGGCTATATGGTCGTGGGCTGAGGCATCTGTTAAGTAATTCTACAAATTTTCTGGTAACTTTTTTGGTCATCTCTGATTCATTCAGGCTTGTTCTAATCACATCCAACTTCAGAATCAACACTATCCCGCTAAAATAACTCTCTGAATGAAAAAGAGTGGGAGACTCATTTAATCTAGTATAAGATCTAAAGTGACAAAATGCTCTTTGAGAAAGTCTGTCTCTCTGATGCCCAGTCGCAGCATCGCTGATAGGAAGATTGACAGCCCAAAGCCTCAAACTCTAATGCCATCCGTAAATGCCATCTGCAAATACCACATAGAAGCAGCAAGACATAATGCAAGAACATGCGTGCTGCATGTGTTTGATAGATTATCTTTAAGCGATCGCTGTTTTCCTTACAATCATCGCAGTAAGTGATTCAAGTATCTCTGTAGATCGGTCCTGCAAACTCAGCTGGAATTACAGCTGCTATCTCGCTTGTAGTGGGCAGGATTTCTGTTCTTCTGTCATTTTCTTTCACTAATTCCATAGTCATTCAAGAACTGAGTCTAACATAAAAGGAACTCGGAGCTTTTTCAGTTGGGAAGTGCCTTTCATGTTCTTCCTTCAAAATCTCGTGTGCATGATTAAAGAGATTGACAAAAGAATCGACACTTTCAGAATGAAGCATATCAATGAGTTGCTCAATCAAATCAAGGTTCGAATCAGGATTATATATATGCACATAGACATTTGCATATGATGGTACAGTGATTCTATTATCTGGCTCTCTTGATTTGCTTGACCCTTGTAAGTGATGGAGCTTACCATATTTCATGAACAAAAATGAACCAGAGCTACAGTAGTCGCTCGATTTAAGAGTGTTTGATTTAAGAGTGTGCTCAACATAAGAGTGCAATCCTTCAACTTGAAAATCGCTTCAAGCACTAAAACACCATTCGATTTAAGAGTATGCTCAATATAAGAGTGTATTTCTCAAGAATATGCACACTCTTAAATAAAGCGACTACTGTAGGTCAGCCTATTGTACTGACTGCATTGCATCCAATCGAAGTAAAAGCAAAAGTCATGTTGAATCGTTTAATGCTTTTCTTATGAAATGAGTAAGCAAGTCATTGTTGCCAGCAAAAAGATCCTTCAAAAGTTGAGAAGAATCTCTCAGGGTGCCAATTTTTACGGCAAGAGGTTTCTCAACTTAGAGTAGTAGCAGAAAAAGAGGGCTATTACATATCATATTGTTGCATTTGGTCTAAAGGCTTTGACACAGCCTACGTCCAAATCGCTCTCAATATTAGCATTGCAAAGACTGGGGCTATTTCTTTCAGTGGCAATTCAGAATCATTTTGCCCTACTCTTCAAGGCGAGGCAATAAATTCCTGGCATAATTGTACATTCAACACAATCTTTATACACCTAGGCTTCGCAATCATCTACTCTATACGAAAACGTAGATGGATGGAAGAAAGCCTACTCATATATTCGAAGCCAGTGCAACCTTGTTTGGTAAAGATATCTCTCCCTTCAAAGCAGAGTAATCATCGACAGATTCGGTCAAACCATGACGCGCACTCTGTGTAGTCATTTCGCCGCAAGGTTCTTTAGACAGTTACAATCTATCACTTATCAGTTTGCCAGCCAAGAGATTGAACTTAGTTTTGTTATGCGTACCTTTATTTATTGGGAGTTGAAGGGAGGACCTGGGTTTGCTGAATATTCAGGTGCAACAGCGCTGTTTAAAAACATCTCTCAAGGACTGACAGCATTTGGCTCGTGAAGTTCTTGGGGCTCTTAGAGAATTTAACGCCTCAAGTTGAAAAACATTGTTATTGTTATTTTCTGGCAAAGCATCCTTGTTTCGTTTTTGAAGTATCATCTCACTAGCTTTTTTGATTCATGGCTGAATTTTTATTGTCTGTTTAAAAGATTCAAACCCTGCACCTTTTTTTTTTACCAAAAATTGCGTTTAGCACAGCGGTGCGTAAAAAAAGCAGAGAAAAGAGTGTGTGCAAATTCCGTTCCTCAAAAGTTAGTATGTTTCGTGTTTCTTCTTTTATTTTATTCTTTTTCCCTTCTACCATACTGTATCTATACAGAATGTGTATACCATCGAAAACTATAGATTTGAGTACCCAGGCTAACATTGGCGAAGTCAAGACAAGCCATATCCATTTGAACTGGAATGTTGATTTTGAGAATCAAAATATCCATGGCCATGTCGTTTTAGATATGTTGACTTTGGTCGATAAGTTAGACAAGATTGTATTGGATACAAGCTATTTGGAGATCAAGTCTGTGTTCTTGGGTGAGGAAAACTTAAAGGTATTGTGTGCGAATCATTACACCTTTTTTCCTTTTTTAGAAGAATAATCTATAATTTCTTGCAATCGCATCTTTAGTTTCATGTTGCTGAAAGGTACGCCAGCTTGGGTTCTGCTTTAACGATTGATATTCCAACAATCGAGCAAAAGAACACACCTATTCAACTCAAAATCAACTATGAAACTACTGAAAAATGCACTGCTATTCAATTTTTGAAGCCCGAGTAAATACTCTTTGTCAGAGAAATTAAGAACAGTAGGCTAAACGTTATAACCATATAGACAAACTTTAGGTGGAAAACATCCTTACCTGTTCTCTCAAAGTGAAGCTGTAAGTAAAGCATTAACGATAAAATCAATTTTGCCTAAAAGTCTATCTGTATTGACAGATCCACGGCCGTGCTATGATTCCCTGTCAAGACTCACCTTCGATTAAGGTTACTTACTCTGCTGCTATTCGATCTCGCTTACCTGTAGTTATGTCCGCCCTCCAAACAGGCATCGAAGAAGATTTAGACAAAGAAAGCGGGTTCAAGGTATATCACTTTAAGCAAAACACCACTATTCCTTCCTACTTGATCGCTATTGCCGCTGGTAATCTTGTTGGTCGTGAAATTGGCCCTCGAAGCACTGTTTGGTGTGAACCTGAAATGGTCGAGCAGGCAGCATGGGAATTCTCGGTAAATAAACAAAAAGAAAAACGTGAGGTCAAACTATTGACGTAGATTAGGATACCGAATCATTTGTCGCTACTGGTGAAGCCTTATTGACCCCATACGAGTGGGGACGCTATGACTTGCTAGTTCTTCCTCCTTCTTTTCCTTACGGCGGTATGGAGGTAAAATCATAAAGCTAAAACGATGACATATGACCAGTTACTAAGCAAATTGCAATCTAAAGAATCCTTGTTTGACCTTTGTAACACCCACTTTATTAGCTGGAGACAAGAGTGCAGTCAATGTGATTGCTCATGAAATTGCTCATAGCTGGATGGGTAACTTGGTTACAACCAATTCTTGGGTAATGAAAAAAATCAAAAGAACAGTATGGATTGCTGACTTCCCTTTTTTTCTCTCTTAAAAATTAGAAACATTATTGGTTGAATGAAGGCTGGACAGTGTTCATTGAAAGAAAGATTCTCGGCCGTTTGCACGGTGAACCAACCAGACAATTTGAAGCTTTGAGTGGTAACGTGTACATAAACTATATGTGAATATTTGAAGAACCATCCTAGTTGACTAAGAGCAAAAATCACAGGTTGGAAGGCTCTTCAGGAAAGCGTTGATCTCTTTGGTTCAGACTCACTCAAGACAGTTTTGAACCCTGACCTTCGTAACGGTGCTGACCCCGATGACTTCTTTTCTAAAGTTCCCTATGGTAAGATTTATTTGTCCACTTTACTCTAAACAAAGCCTAACGACTCACATACCTTGTGTTTACAGAAAAGGGATTCAACTTGTTATACCATATTGAAAAAGTAGTAGGTGGACCTGCTATCTTCGAACCTTATATGAAAGCCTACGTTAAGCACTTTGCCTCTACTTCAATTTCTACTGAAGACTGGAAGGCTTTCCTGTTTGACTACATGGAAAAGACACATGGTTCCAGCATGGTGGAGAAGCTCAATACCATCAATTTTGATGCTTGGATCAACCAACCTGGCATGCCTCCAGTTGATCCTGAATTCGATACTACTTTAGCTGACGCATGCTACAATTTGGCTAAGCGTTGGGATCAAGCTCGCGATAACTTGGATCTCTTGGCCTCTTTCTCTTCTGAAGATATTGCCTCTTTCTCTGCTGGCCAAAAAATTGTTTTCTTGGAAAAACTGACAGACGTCGCTCCTTTGCCTCATACCTTGATTGCCAAGATGGACGAATTGTACCACTTTACTTCCAACTACAATGCCGACTTGCGTCTCCGTTGGCAACAAGTATGCTTGATGGCTAGTTATGAGCCCATTTATTCTGAAGTCGTCAAGTTCATCACTGAACAAGGCCGCATGAAGTTTGTTCGTCCTCTTTATCGTCTTCTCTACCAAGCTAAGCATGGGTCTGATTTAGCTGTGAAGACCTATTTAGAGCACAAATCATTTTATCATCCTATCGCTGCCCAACTTATTGAAAAGGATATTGGTATCAAGAAAGACATGTAAATAAATAAATAGGGTAGCTTTATAATTGAGTTGGTAACATTTCATAAAGATTATTATTGTGGCAATACAAGTCCGTATTGGACACATGAGGAGCCTTTCATAATATCTGTCATGATAGTTGGTTCGTTTGTCAAGCGCTTTATATTCACAAGTGCTGATTGGAAGACTCGCATGACTGAGTTGAAATGCTGTAATGAATTGGTATGAGTGATTTGGTCTGCTTTTAATGCAATGACGTCTTGTAGTAAAGCTTCTGAGATCAGTCTAGCTTCATCAGGCTCTAATGAGCGAATGAGCGATAGTGCTAGTTCATAAGCGACTTGCTGATCCATTTGATCGTCTGTCCAGTTAATGTCGCTGTCATCATCAAGATGTTGTAAGAGAGGCGCTTCACTAGAGGTAGTGAGATAATAGATGTGCTGATCGAGAGCGTCTAGCTCCATCGTAATCAATTCAATGCGTTCATCCATGTATTGTGGTTCAGTAGAGTCCATTGTGTTCTCTTCCGTCAAAACCATCTGACGCTCTGCTAAAAGTTCTTTTTGTTCTTCAAGCAGTCTGGTACGCTAATTAAATGGAAATTGTATTTATAACTACATTTAATGATTTTTAATTTTGATTTTATTTTCTTACCTTTTGAACAAGTTCTTGAATCAATGGGTGAGTAGCATATTGACCTTTGACATAGAGATACAGTGCTCTAATTGGTTACTATGAATAAATCATTTGGAAAGTTATAGAGTGTTCTAGTACTTACTTATGAATGAATTTTTTCTTTTGATAGACATTCTGTTGTAATGTAGTTACTTGGAATTTGCCGCCTGCTTTCTTGACGGCATTCTGTTTTATAAGATAGCCTCGAACACTAGCACAAGCAATTGCTTTGGCCAGCAAATTGCGTTGAGATAACACAGTGGTAGATGCCATGACTTTCTTTAAGATGGCAGCGATTTGTTTCATGTGGCCACTCAAGGCTACAATTTCTTCTGTGGCACGCTTGCATGCTGATTTCTGAAGAGCGAGCTCTCGCTCCATTCTTCGTTTGATTGTCACTGACTGAGCCTCTTGTCTCTTCATCTTTTTCATTTCGCGATCAGCTTCCGATGCCTTTTCTTTAGCACGGTCTGCTTCGACTTTGATGCGTTTTAGTAACTTTTTCTTTTCGTGGCCTAGTTTTTCAATTGTTCGATTGCATTGCTCGATTTTGGACTCATGTTGGTGACGAGTACGATCAGAGGAACGGATCAACTGAAGGTGCTTGCGTCGCAAAGCTACTTGCTCTCCCTGTTGTTTCTTCAAACGAGCTTCATATTGTGTTCTCAGATCGTTCAGCTCCTTTTTCAGATTTTGTGTAGAGCTTGCTTTCTTAGAGGCAAGGTCGTTGACTGTACGGCTCAATTGCTTGATTTGGTCTGTCTGTTGCTTTTCCGATTTCTCAAATTGACGTATCAACTGATGCTTATTCTCGATCACTAATGTAAGCTTTTGTATGCAGCGTTTAGCTTCATTCATGGAATCAAATTGAGCCAATGCTTTGACGGAATCGCTATCTAATGTATGTCTGCGTTGTTTGTTTGCATTGGGCGAATGACTGCCAGTATGTTCATATCTTACTGCCATTTCATTTAAAGCAACCTATGATTAAAAGAAGCATTAGTCTTTTTTTTTTCAAGTGTGCGTGCAGATGATTGACAAAAGATTAAGGGGAATGCATACATTTGCAGATCTTGCAAGCTCCAATTCGTTCTGAAGAGCTTGTTTTGCTTCGTTCAAACTAAGATTGAGAGTAGGTTTTGTAATGCTATTGTTGACTGAAGGTATAGCCGTCTTACGACGTGTTGTTTTTGATCGTTTACTGTTTGCTCTATGCTTTTTTCTTCTCTTATCTGTCTTTTCAGAGGGCGTAGATGAATGAAACATGTTGTCTGATATGACTTGGGGTTTAAGTTCAAGATAAGGTGATTGACAAGGTGAGCCGACAAGTGTAGGCGATGAATCAATAGGGTTTATTTCTAACGATAGATTCTTTTGTTGTTTCTGATTGATAAGTCTCTGTTGAGTCTGATAGAGCTCGAGCTTAAGTGATTCAATCGTATTGATGTATTCTCTAGCCATTTGGTCGTCGTGGGACTGAACGTCTTCTTGCCCGGTGGCAGCCATTAGTTGATGTTTGAAGGAATCTCGTTCGGATTTTGTGTTAGTAAGTTCATTGACTGTCTGACTGAGAGTTTGTTGAAGAGAGCCAACTTCTATCTTGAGGCTGTCCATTTCATCGTTGACTGCACGAAGAAAATCATCCGTGCTCCTAAGTTCCTGTTTGAGTCGCGTGATAACAGCTTTAAGACGCTCTTCTTTTTTGTTGTTGATATCTTGTTGTTGCTGTTGGTTGATCTTGACACGATTACGGATGTTTCGAGCTCGGTTGGCATATTTGAGTGTATTTAGTGTTTCTGTCAAGTTAGATGAAGCGGGAGATGCACATGCGAGCATCAGTGTTTGACTGTTACCACCTAAGCTATCTTGTAGGAGACGTGTCAGTTTAGAGTCTCGGTATGGAATGTGAGAAACACGGCGTGATTCATCGCCTAATGCTGATATTACGTTTCCTAAGGCAAGCAATCCTGTATTGATAGAAATGCCTTCTTTTGCTCGGTCACCTACTGCATTTGTTCTTTTAAGCTATAGATATAGAAAGACATGTTTTAATTAAGAAAGAAAACTCATCAACTGTTGCTTTTCTTTACTCTTTCTGAGCCTGCGAGATCGACAAAATGGAATTTAGAAATAAGCTTTTTTTCTGATGGTGTTGGACTTAATTCCATATCGGAATGTAATGTAGATTCATCGTCTGTAACATCTTGTTGTAGAACTGACTGCTTCAACATGACAGAGAAAATAGCGTGTGAGCGAGAGGAAGTGTTGTTCATGTCTGTTGAGGCGGTTGTACGTGCAATTGAGCCCTTCTGTAATATCCTAAAGAACGGTCAAATAAATAAACATGTAAATAAACAAAAGCTTATTTTTCTCTTACTCGAGTAATTCGTTTGCTGTAGTCACCGTTTCTTCTCTCACGCCAGCCCAACAAATATTTCCATGACTATCTTCGCGAATTGTCAAATTCAAGCCATCTCTTTGTTTGGCGGGACACAAGAGATCAACTAAATCTTCATTGTGTAATTCAAGAAATGAAACAGATAACTGAAAGCTGTAATTTGGTGACTTTTGTTTTGCATGAAGATGATTGAAGAGTGCATGTATAAATCGGGGAACGATGCCGTGATCGTTTATTGACATCTTCATGACATTATCTAGTCCAATTCCCATGCTGTAAGTTTTGCCACTTCCTGTTTGACTTTATTTAAATGGAATTAGATCTACAGTGTAACAGACTCTGCCTATATTTTACCCATAAGCAAGGATAGTAGCGTTATAGCCTTCGACAAATTTATCCAACAGAGGCACAACACAGGTGGCATAGACATCATGTTGATTTACTGAAGGAGGGTAGACATAATCGAATGTAAATGATCTCTCATTGTTCACATTTATCTGTTGTTGGTTATTTGGAATGAAAGAAATGACATTATTCTGATGATGTTGTTTCTCTTGTTCTGTCAGTGGTCGAATACGAAGGGCCACTCTAACCAAATGATGAATATACACAAGTATTTTCAAAGGCAACGAATTTACCTAACAGAGGATGAATTGCTCATAATAGGAAAAAAAAAAGAGAAAAGAGAGGGAATTTTTGTGTTTTAAAAAAAGAAAAATACGTTCGTTATATAAGGCTGATTTATAAGGTAAACAATGTCACAAAAAAGGGGATTGAAAGGAGAAGGTAAAGAGAGACAGAAAGAAAGAGGAAGAAAGGGGGAGGGGAGGAGTATAAAAAAAAACGACGACGACAACAACAACATTAGAAAGCTAATATAGCCAAAAAGGAAAAAATAACATGTAAGAAAAACTAAAAGTGACATTTAGATATTGCCACATTCCTTTTCACTTAGGGAATTTTAGAGCAACTTTCTCTTTTTCTTGGTGTTTCAGATAATTAAGGTTGAATCAACTGATGTTATTGTTCGATAACAATTCTCATTTCTCTTTTTCTTTCCTTCTCTCTCTATTGTTGCATTTGTTACAGACAGAGAGAAAGTTTCTAAAAATGACAAGTGAACAACAAATGTGATAGATTTTCATTGTTGTGAATTTGACAGACTTTTCTGGCTCTAATTTCATGTGACATGACCGGCAAAAGCTGTGTTTCGTCAGATGACAATAGAAACGTGTTGAAATTGAGTGTGAATGTAACACATGTTTATTGTTCTCTGGATGCAGATTTCTTCTTTTTTTTGCCACTACTCTTTTTAGACGATTTCTTTTTCTTGCTGCTGGATACTTCAGGCGTAACTTCCTATTGGACAATTGGTTAGTGTATTGAGTCTAAATGAAGGCATAGAGCTTACATAGGGTATCTCTTGAATGCTTTCTTGCCAGTCAGTAGACCAAGGGTTTTCAGTTGATTCGCTTACTTCCTCTTGCTCTATGTAGGCTATTGTGTTGTCCTCATCTTCACTCTCAGACACAACTTGTGGTCCAGACAACCTTCTTAGTCCAAGACTCCAGACATCCTCTAGCTCGCTCTTAAACACAGGTGGTTGATAGACAAACTCCTTTGATGGCCTTCTTTCTTCTTCCTCTTCTTCCTCTTCGTGTTCTTCTGGTTTTTGTTGCTGAGAATTGTACTGAATGATAGGCTCAACATCTTCATCCCCTAATACCATAGGATTACTTGGTACTTGATCGTCTGAGTCATACACATCCTGTTTAGTTCGTGTTACAGTGGAAGGGGTAGTTTCTCCAAACCAATCGTCCGCTAACTCCTCTGCATTATCAAATGGATCCACATTCACTTGTTCTGATACCAGTTGTATTTCTTTTTTCGGCTTTGTTTCAACAGGTGCACTAGGTGGAGGAGGAGTTGGTTGTCGCTCAAATCCCGAAGGATCTTGACAATAAGGTTTAATGCAAAATCAGATACTGAGTTCGAAATACTTACGATCGGAGGCAATGGCTTCAAGCTCTTGGTCCCAGGCTGATTGCATTTCCTCTTTTTGTTTTGTCAAACGAGGCTCAGATGCTGCTCTCACAAAACTAAATTAGCTGAAAAATCCTTAGTCACTCTTGAAACTTACGCTGATCAAAGTTATCCTGTCCTCTTCTTCTCCTTTGCATTGTTTCAGGTACATCGTCATTCGTATCCAGTACTTCCAACAGATCAACTATCTCAACTGCCTTTAGCTCCAATTGCTTGTTCAGCGATTCTATCATCAGCTGTAAGAAGGGAATACCGAGATAGTCGTAGATGTATTTGAGTCCCATGCCTGTCTTCATACTGGCTTCTGCATAACGTATCAAATTAGGTTTAATGGCACCCCTTCTTATCCTTTCTTGATTATGCTCGTACAAGGCTGTGTGAATAATATCCAGATCTACCTTGCGTTCTTGACTAACAATAACAATAACATTATTTCTCCAAAAAAAGAATATAAAAAAACAGTAGGGATATCTACCTTTTATCACTGAAATTACCCTATAAAATAAAGAATGAGCTTTACATACTAAAATAGTCAACGATGTTATGAACATTACTAGCACCAGGACAGAAAGTGTTTCAGGTACGCTATCTAACTCCTTTACGATATAATCAAATGTCCATGGCTTGGTGATATCAAACAAGAAAATAACACCATGTGAGTTACGATAGACATTGACAGTCGCTGCATCTAAACCCATATCAGACTCTTCTTCTACTTCTATCTTCTGTTGTGACTCTGAATGCTCAAGTTTGATGGTTGATTCAGCTGATTTTGTCTTATTGTGTGCCTTATCAACAACATCCCATATTTCAATCTTAACAATATCATTTGAGTCTAACTTGTCCGGATAAGTCACAGGTTCGATATTGTGTACTCTCTATACCTTTATAGTGCCATGGAATATTGGCTACTTGTATCTGAGGGGTAGATCCATAGGCTTCGTCAAACTCAGCACCTTGTAAGCGGTGAACTAAAATGAAACTTAAGTCTAAATAATACGAGATGCATAATTAACGCGACTTTACACAAACTTGACTTTCCTGTCATAACATCGCCTCGTATAGCAATTTTCACTATTTCAGGTTATGAATAAAGTTTGTCTGCTGTATCTTTTGTGCTTACTGTTGTATTGAACCCCCTTCTTAAAGGCATGACTCATGGCCTTGAATGAGGGTTGAGTAGGTGCAGGTGGAACAGGACTGGTTGGTTCCTGATCGAATTGTTTATTGAGATAAGTACAGACTCTATATGTTCATCTCTCTTCGTTCCTCTTTACTTTCTTCGCTGATGCACCAAATGACCATAAGAAACTCATTTTTTTTGTATAAGCAAGAAAAAATAAATAAATAGAAAGGAAAGAGTCTATGCAAGCGTGTCGGGTACTTTGGGTGTCCTAATTTTGGGTGTCCGGAAAACATACTAATTTTTAAAACCTTCACCTTCATCAAACGAAATCAATCTTAAAATGGACCTTAGCTACAGTCCTTGGTTTTGTCAGTGCAGCTGGCATTGATTTAAAAACATATTCCGAACAGACGCATTTCGCTAGGATGCTTCTATTAGCAGCGGCATTTATATCTCTACTCCAGAACTATTTTGAACATGATAAGCTAGAAAAGAAGTTTGAGCATGATTTGCCAAACTGGCATTGTTATTCGCTGAATACTGGGGACATAAATTCAGCGGGATACATAGCACGGTCGCCTATTATACATCATTAGGTTCAGAAACTGAGAGTTTATCCGGAGAAGACCATTATCTGCCTGTTATTCCTTGGCCAGGAAACGAAAAAAAGCGACTTAAAATACATGGTAACTGACACGAAGATGTTTTAAATGGGCGGGTGCCGACGTGTTATGATTGCTTACATGCTCATAGCTTGCATTTGCAAAACCAGTCTGATAGTTCAAAAGAATCATATAGCTAATCTAGACCACCAACAGGCAACCTGAAGAATACTATGCTTTTTAGCATTCCGGGTACATATATTGTCACTGCAATAAGTAGCCCCACGACATGCATTGAAGCGAATAGAAGCTTCCCTTTACAATGCTTGTTTGACCCTTCTTTCTAGAGCCTATCCAATGTCAATATGACACTAGGTTCAATCGCTAAGTTTCTCGTCTTATAGCTCAACAATATGACTTTCTGAATGCTCACTATCAGGGTGTTGTAATCTAAGGTAGCTAATGATGAAGCTGTTGTTTTTGACTGACAACTTGCAATATGAAGAAAAGAGATGACACAGCTTAAAAAGTTCAAAAATGTAACTTCCACCAAAGTAGCTTGGAAGTCTTTATTAAAACTCCAAAATACCCAAAATATCTTCTCTCTTATGTAAATACAATGCCTCTTTTATTTCGAGTTCTCTTTCTTGCGCATAAAGACATGTGTATGAGGTAGTCTACGAACACTTTGAAATGCAGGTGGATTCACAAAATAGGTCCATTCATAAACAGAGCTACCGTATTTATCTTCCAAAATAGACTCTATCCATTGGGATTCCAAGGGCTCTTTTGACCATATCAAGATATGCTCGATGCCTGGTTCAACAGAATAAGGGAAATCATTAGGTAAAATCAAAACCACAGGCTTATTGTTACATGGCTCTGGAAACAAGAGCTTTTCTTTCAAAAGATAGTTTTCAATTGTGCCATACTTGGCAAGTGTATCTTGCGTCCATTGACGATAGACTTTTTCATCAGCCTTGTTTCTGCGTAACAAATTGACTTTGTTGATAGCTATATAAGTGAAAGAGTTAGCTGAGAACTAAAAAAACAAACAAAAATGCTAATATTTTTACAAACATAATGCTTGATTTCCTCCCATGGATGGACATGGTCAGTATAAACTGATTCATCAACAACTGGAGGCATTTTGTTCAAATGAATAAAGAACAAAAGAAGAGGAAGAAGGAAAATGGAATTAAGTAAGAGCAAGAATGTACCTTGCTTACCTAATCCATTGTGACGTGTACAACAGACTCCTTTGAGGCTTTGTTTTTTTTAGAAGTTTGATAAACTCAAATGGTTGCCATTTTCCTATGATTGGTGATTCTCTCTGTCTTGCACATCTTATTGGTTAACTGATAACCAAAGAAAATAGAATTCATTAAACAACTTCAAGCCCAAAATTCAAATACCGTGTTTGTAGACCAAAGGTGGGGTTGCACCTAGTATTTATTTCTCCGTTGCAAATCTAGCAAAAAAATATTGCTGGTAAATAAATTTATTTACCTGCTAACGTTGCAAGAAAAAATTATTTACCATACAAAAAGTTTATTTACCATACAAAATGTTTATTTACCTGCTTAAACCTATTCTGATCTGGCTTCGAAATTAAACATATTGCTTTAAGCACAAAACTTTGGGACTGTTATTCTTCTATTGAATTGTTTTATTTTATTTTTTATTTTATTCATCTTCTTCTTCTTCATCATCATCATCATTATCTTCATCTTCTTCATCTTCTTCGTCTTCTTCTCCATCTTCATCATCTTCTTCATCATCTACAATCAGTTCGCCTCCATCTGTTACAACTTCATCGGCAGAGTCATCCAAGAAAGGAGTGTCTAAAAAGGCCTTGGCTCTTTCTTTGATGGCCAGCAGCATTCTCTCCTCTTGTTCGAGGAATGCTGCATGACCACACTCATTTGATTTGAGTGCAACCCTGATACTTCTTAGTTTGCACTCAAGGTTGCGTACAAACCGTTCATCTTCAGCCTATCGCGATATATTAGCACGTTTGTCGACCAATGAATTGTATGTCTGTATGACTTACATGCAAAAAAAGATGTTCTTCTTTAGCCCTGCAATACTTGTGCCATGTCAACACCCTTTCCGGTAAAGAAGCTTCTTCTTTAGAGTACTTCCTGATAGCTGTTTCCAGACTATCAAGAGAGTATTTGTCTCTTTGTTCTTGGTCTATTTAACAGGTTTAGTTGACCTGTCATTTTTTCTATGTAAATAATCTGCTGACTTACTGCAGTTGTGAGCTAAGTGTTCATTGAGTTTTTCAACGAGCATCTTTGCATTGCTGACAATGTTTTTAATGGCAACAATCAGACGGGTAGCCTTTTTGTGCCTTGATTGAATCAAAAGTGTTAGAGGATGTTGTATCATTTGTATAGAATGGTCCTACCAATTTTGCCACTTCCGGCGAGCTGCTTCTCTTTGAGTGCGAGAGCAAACACATATTTTTTAACAAGTATGATTAGAAAATCAGTGACTTCAGAGTTGATGGCATTGTTGAGGTCTTCGTCAACAACCTCGGGTAAACTTTGTGTGGTAAGACGAAGAATACCAAAGGTACCAGAAAGCTTTGCTTTTTCTTTTGCAATTATTTTTGAAGAAGTGTCACTAAAGAGATTGAGCTTAATGCCATGTTTCTTACAATAAGATTTAACTTACATGCACTCTATATATTCTAGTTTCTTCTTGTTTGCTAGATATTTATAGTGATCCTTGTTGAGTAATTTTTTTTTGGTTATATCTTTTAAATTTTTAAAGTATTTTTCTGACAATGGTAAAGCCATCAACTCCTTGACTGACTTCCATTCTTCTTCTACATTTTTTTCTTGATTATTATGATTTTTTAAAATTTTTTCTATGTTCTTTTTTTTGTTTTTAATTTGCTCGGCTACATGATGAAGATGTTAAAACAAAGATGCATGTTGGTTGACCTAAAGATGACTTACGCAACTCGAGCATTTTTTGGTAGGTAAAGTGTTCTACCGAGTCTGTGATTGCCAAGAGGCGGTTTCTACTGGACATGCTCCGCGTCATTGACACGAAACCGTCCAAGTAGGACCAGAACCTCTCACAGCCCTCGCCGTCAGTACACCCAAAGTTAGGGATATACTTCGGGTTGTAGTTCACTTGGCAAGCCATAGTATGGGCGTATGCATGAAATGCAGTGACTCCATACCAGGTATCGTTCTTCAATACTGGAAAGGATCTCTAACAAGCAATATTATTAATTTTTTGACATATGTACCATGATTCAATAATAAAGTTATTTACTTCCAGGCCTTTTCTAACAAGACAGGCAATGTCATACATGATCCCGTACTTTGTGCTTTCTGGGTTGTTCTCAACCATGTACCCAACACAGGCCAGGGCATACTTGTGGCTATTCAAGTTGGATGTTAGAAACCAGATTTGTAAACCATTTGTTAACTTACCCTTCACCACCGTACATGTTGTACATGCGCTCAGGCACGCCATGTCGAGCACATGAAAGCGAGAAGACGCCAGTTTCAGCATATCTGCCGCTGGAGTTGTTGCGGTTGTTGTTGCCGCTTGCCTTGAATGAGTTGTCAATCAAGGCATCAACAGAGCACTATACTATATGTCAGTTTATGCCACACATTCAATTCGAGCAATTAATCATTACATCTTCTTCGTTTTTCAACTTGTCGGCAATAGCAGCGGCAGCATCGACTTCCTCCTTGGATCCCCAAAGGGATGTTTCCCCGGACGAAACAGAGAACAGCCCATCAAGGGGAAGTTCCCTTTGAGAGACGTCATCTCTTCTCTTCAGCTGCATGTTGCCATCCATGCTGACAATCTTGCGCTCTGCATTCTATTTACAACATAGTCATTAAACAAATGATGACTACTTTATATACTTCAGGTAATTACCTCACAAGCAAGACAGTTCTTCAGCTTTTCAATTGCATTGACTTGCTTGACATAATCGCTTGCATATCGTGTCAAGCGTCTGTATTTCAGATAAACTGAATTCAACAAGTGATTCTTTACAACATCACACTAAAAAGCTCAGTTAAGTAGGTATGTTATTATAAGAAGTTAGATAATGTTTTATAATCACCTTTCTCACTACAGATGCGAGGCCATAATTCTGGTTCAAAATGTTCGCAAAGCAATGGTTTGAAATTTGACCATTCATCTTCAAGAGGTGGAGAAAGTCAAGCATTCCAAAATGAAATGCCTTTCGAGGCATAACAAGACTGGCTGGCATGAACTGCTTCAGCAACAGTTGTTCGAAAAGAGGATTGCAGCTACAGTTCTTGACTAATACTTTTTGAATTGCTAGTTGTCAATAAAAAATAAAATCATTAGAATCAGTGCTCGTTTTATGTTTCAAAAATACAAAGTACCATCCATAAAGTAAAGTGTGATTTCTGTAGTTTTCTGATCGCTACAAACACAATCACACGTCTCAAAGCTGACACTTGTTTGAGACATGGTAGGGCGGCCGTTGATCTCATATGACTTGAGAAACAAGTCCCTGATCTTGTTGGACTCTTGAGCCCAACGAAGATTGTTTTCAACAGACTGAGATGGTCTGGCATCTTCGTCAATATCAACCCATTGACTATCATTATCAATGAGATTGATATCAGAGTCAAAATCAGCTTGGCCTTGAGCAAGCATGATTCTTCTTCTGAGGCTCTCCTCTTCCTCTTCGTTCTTTCTTGTTTGCTCCTTGAGCTTTTCTTGCTTCGCATTTTGCTCAGCCCATTTACCAAATTTCAGAGCATCGTCCATTTGCTTTGCTCTGACAGCGTCGAAATACTTTTCAGCGCCCTTCTTTGTAAGTTTCTTTGCACCAGAATTGAAAGAAGATTCCGGAGTAAGGGTTGCTGCGTTTAGACATGTTAAGTTAAATGTATTTAGTTTTTAGAAAGAGATAAAAGTAAAAGAAAGAGGGTTTTTGATTCTGTTCCTGAATGTTTTGAATAAAATTACAAATCATATATTTTACTATCTACGATATAACTACAAGCAATTGTTGTTTCATAGAGAAAAAGTAATCAATGTGATGTGAATCATTACTGTTTGATATATAAGTTTGGCCATTGCAAAAAGCATCCTGACGAGAGATGTAAATTGAAAAGACGTTTATTATTATTTCTAATGTGTCAATGCACAAATGCTTAATATTACATTGATATCCCAAATGTCATAGTTCCTTAAAGAATGATCGTAAATCAATTATGTTTAGCTTCCTATTATCACAGAAACTAAAGAGCAAAGTGCACATAATGTTTTCTGGTAAACAACGATAAAAGAATCAAACCAACTTCTAATAAAGCGTTTACGATCTTCACATTATGGCTTTCAGCATTCCTAAAACAATTAACAAGATTGCGGCTCATCAGGACAAAACAAAATGACCAATATAATAAAGCTAGCTTATATCATGTTAAATGGAAGTAGTGGAGTTCTTTATTGCACTGGAATACATCATAGACGAACATTTGAATGTCTTAAGGCTCATGTTGTTAAGCATGAGAATTCAAAATAAGCTTTTTTGAAGTTTTTATTTGCTTCAATCGCTAACACTGTGATTGCATTAGCGTGCTCAATTATGCAAATTTAACGTATGCTAAAGTCATTATTGACAAAGCTATTTTGGCTCAAACAGTCGATAACAGTTAGTTTGCTTGTTGTTACTTTGTCAGGTGTTCCAAGAGTATGGCGGCTATTATATATTCCGATAATCCACCATCCAACCTCGAGATTAATAGTAATCAAGATCATCTGAGCTCAAAACAATAAATTTTTTTTTATTAAACAACCAATGAAGCTGTTACAACGCTGTCATGACTCATTTTTTTTATACTTCGACCCTTGTAATTTCTAGATTTTTTTTCTTTGTTTTCTTTATTTTCTTTACCTGTTTTGCTTGCGTATACACCTTGCAGCTGCTCATCATTAGTGTCTTCATTCAACACCATCTTGCCTACTTTCCTAACAAGCAACAGTTTCTTTTTGTCCAGCAAACCTCTTGCAATATAACTATAAACATGACGATTCAGCACATCTTTTTAAAGGTATAAGTATCACTTGTTATATGAAATGTTTGAAGAATCAGTCTTTATGCTGTAGAACAAAGTGTAGATGGCCTTATGGACTTCCACGCACATCAAGTGCAGGCAGTAGTTTTGCCTTTGTAGAGCTTGGGTGCTCCATGCATGTCTTGAAGTCTATGCTGAGAATGCCCATGCTTCAACTAGGCTTACTTCTGTATTATTATCGATTGCTTAATGAAATAAATATATGAAATGGTTTGCAATTAGACTTGTTCAGAGTAATGATTATCTCGCTTAGCTTGATTTTGTTTTGATTTGTTGTTGTTGTGTTAGAGCAGTTAGTGCTTCACTCTTCGTGAACTTCATAAAATTAATAAGCTGAAAGACTAGACGAAGACATCATATGAAAGTTATATGTTGCCCAAACAACAGACATATGTGCGCAAACCAAGTCTTACATGAGAACTAATAACTACACCATCTGCACGATGTTCAATGAAATCCCCTGAAGTACTTCATTCTTATATGATTATATCTATTATATTAAAACCAGAGATGTAGGTATTTTTTAAACAAATGATTTATTTAAAATAGCTTCTTAAAAATATGTACTCCTTGTGTCAAGAGCAAAAGACAACTAGCGATACAAATCGTTTTGTATCAAACAAGTGAAATGTAAAGACAGAAACCTTTGAACTCTGTTAACAGGGGGCCATGACTTCAAACAAAAAGTATAGTTCAACGCGTCTTAAACCGAGATAAAATAAAAGCTTTCTTGAGAGTATTCGCGGTAGTCTCCACTAAGGGCGAGATAGCTCTTGTATATCTCTATCTGCTTGCAACTACTAGCATGCTTGCCCTTGAACTAAAATAGTATTAAATAGCAGAAATTTGGTTTGTACTTACCTTACAATATTTGTTTTGAAACGAAAGAAAGAGAAAAAGAGAAAATTAATTACCAGGGCAGGGGTTGCTTATAACACATTATGGAGTTTGAAAATATGACTGTTTATTACTCTTCCATTTCTTCAGGCGAAGCAGGAAGGGAAGAAACAGAAGGAGAAGCGCAAGCAGTTACGTTGATGCTTCCATTGTGAAGACCAATGGCCATTTGCCTTAATGTTTCAATATCGGCCATATTCAATCGATACCGGCCATTGGTCTCATCACCTGGGAATCGAGGCCAAGGGCAGAGAAGGCAAGACTGGCTTTCAGAATTAGGGCTCAACAGACTTACCCAAGGAATATGAATGATCTTGTCATTCTTCTTGTATTGCCCTGTATACAACATTATCAGCCATTAGCCTATCGTATTAAATTTACTTACTGTAGAGCCCCAAAACTGTACTTAAGATGTACTTCCTCAAGTAGGCCTTCTTCTTGCTCTTGGCATCACTGTTTCTACAGTCCAAGGATTCGAAAGAATCAACTTTGAGGTCTTGAAGACACTCAAGTGCCCCATAGCTAATTCTTTCCTTTTCTGAAAAATAAAGATGTTAAAGTTAGACAAGTGTTGTAGAGATACTGCATATTAATCATACCTGTAGAGACAGGAGCAACGTCCTGATCCTTGCGGATTACCATTCGCTGAAATACAGCGTGGGCCACACGATTTCTCAACGCAGAGTTCACTTGCGTTTGAAAGGCTTCACCAACAGCTATAGTAGTTGTAGCGCATAAGTTATCTACTAGTAAAGTACAAAGTATTTTTAAGTTACTTACCACTGTTTGCATACCATTCAGATACGTCGGGCAGTTCAGTCCTGTCGGTGGCATAAATGATTACTACGTGAGTGTTGAACTCACTTAGTAACCATTTACAGAAGCCTTTCATTTGCTGGATGCTGTTGGCCAGCAACTGACTCGTCGAGGATTCAGATACCTGAGAAACAGTGCAGTTGAATGCCTGAGTCTCTTTTTCCAACTCGACAAGTTCAGGTGCTTTCTTGTCAACCAAATCCTTGTAAGTGCGACGAATTTTTTTATAGTCGTCAGGACGTCTAAAATGCAAGCCCTTCTTGCGGCTGTTATGCAAGTATTGTTGCCATCTGTTTCTTCTTCTTCTTATCTTCAGAGGAACAAAGACAGACTTGACCATAGGGATCATCTGGGGAGCCAGACGACCAACACCATATAACTGGACTTTCTGTTTGTCTTCTTCAGGGTGATTCTCAAAGAATTTTTTCTGAAGTTCTTCCAATTCTTCCAAGTAGCTCTTAAGGTGAGGCTTTTCTTGTAGCGTTTGTTCTGATGGGGTGAAGAGTTTAGCAATCATTTTCGAAAAATAACAGGGACGAGAAAAGAGAAGGCTTGTAAAAATAGGCACAGTGCAAGACTTTTGCTGTTTAATTTCGAAGCCAGATCAGAATAGGTTTAAGCAGGTAAATAAACATTTTGTATGGTAAATAAACTTTTTGTATGGTAAATAATTTTTTCTTGCAACGTTAGCAGGTAAATAAATTTATTTACCAGCAATATTTTTTTGCTAGATTTGCAACGGAGAAATAAATACTAGGTGGGGGTTGCTGTGTCTAGGGGACTACTCTACCAAAATAAGCAATACGATTGGACAATGTCAGCCAATAAAAGTTGTTATTACCAGCGCTCATTTAAGTTTTTGCGTAATGTCTTTTCATGAGTGAGCTCATAAAGAACATTACAGCTATAAACAAAAGGAAGTTTGTTTCTGTTTGGGAAGGGAGATCACAAGAAGTATGAAGATCGTACTTGGTTGTTATTGTTTGGATATATAAATCAAGCATTTGATACCATTGTTCTTTCAAAAGCTTAGCTTTCTCTAATGAAAGAACAATGTCCACCTTGGAACGCTTCTTGTTATTGTTTGCTTAGCAATGAATTTGATATTTTTTTCAGTGAATAACGTTCACTCCATATACAAAACGATCTAACGTGTACAACGCGATACCAAACAAGTAGTCTAATAATAATATACTATATTCATATCAAAGAGGTCTTTTCATATGGGTTGGCTATCTTTAGAAGGGATCAATAAACTGCATTGATTGCCGTAACACAGATATAGCAAGGAGCAATTCTTCTCTTCCAACTTTTTTCCTGTCTATCTTTCTCTTACCGTATTATGCACAAGAATTACATTATATTGTTCAATCAGCCTCTCTCTCAAATAACAGCTCATCGCTCTTTCTTATTGTCAGCCGTTTCGAGCGATTAAAGCTGTCTTTGAGGGTCAGCATGATGAGTCTGATTCAATAGATGTGTATTTTTTTTTAAGAACGAGCTGAAGGCAGTAAAAGATTGGTAATATCTGCTGAAGGTCACTTTGCGAAGCCTCCCCCTAAGCCTCTGAAGATCAAATCTAGCAAAGGCAAAGAACCGATGGGATCCCCGTGAGAAGAATCAGCCATAGCCAAACAAGTATCTGAAGAAGCTGCTTTACCACCATCTCCTGATGATTATTCCAGTGTTGAAGAAGTAGATATAATTGAAGAAAAAGATGATTTGAGGGATAGTAGCCAAGATGCTAGTAGAAGGCGTATATTTGAAATGAAGGGTCTGATAAAAAGCTTGTTATTTGCAGATGACGATCTCACTCGTGAATCCTTGATGGATAAACGTGCTGATCTTGCAGAGCATGAGATTGATGTATGCTTACTTATTGTCATAAGGCTCAGGCCATATATCCCTTCGAAGGCAAACTATGAGTCTATTGGTCACCAGCTTCCATTTATCATCCTTGCAAACGATCTTCTCCGCTGTGCCGGTTATGCTAGATTTAATCGCAACGTGTGTCCTATGCCCTCTGCCGGCCTAAAAGCTTTCCAAATGAATGCAGAATCCCTCTACCCTTTGTATTGTAATCACGGTCAACAAAAACTAAGATTCTTTAAATATGATGGTACACCGCTTCAACGTGCAATTGATGTCTACGATCATAAGGATGCCGTGTTTAATTCCTTTTTCAATATGGCAAGAAGCATGCAAAAGAAACAAGTTGATATTCGTACACAACATCACCATTCTCCCTGGCTTACAACATGTAAGGTTGTTAGGTACAAAGACGAACAAGCCCAAGGAGACAACAGCTTCTTTAAGAAAGCAGCCTTCCACTAGCAATATTCCAGAATCAAATAGGCAGGAAATCCTGTTGCAGTCCGAAAAAGACAAGAATATTATCAAGGATGAAATTGCTGCCTTGGAAAAAGAAGTAAATGATTTGACTAAAAACATGAAGCAGGCCTATAAGAGATACAATGATGGTAACTTTGGTATTCAAATCAAAGTAGCTAAGCATTATTGGAAAAATCCCTTCTCCCAACCTTCTGCAACTCAAGCTCTACCAACCAAACCATCTAGACCATCCACTCCTTCCGAAGAAGCTGAAGCCAGTCTTTGTGGCTGCTTGCCAGATATCTTTAACATCATTCGCAACGCAATCAACAAACTCAGGGGTACTCAATCTGGTCAGCAGGAACTGTCAGTGGCTATACCTATCGAACTACAGAAGAAAGCCTTAGATGACATTCAAAAAAAACATTTCAACTCATCAATTTGCTAAAAGAAAAAAAATACAAGAGTTATTTAGCTGTTGAAGAATGCAAGCGCGAGTTGTCTGATCAAAGATTTAACCTGCATATTCGACGTAGAGCTCTTGCCATGCCTAAAAAAGACAAGGGAAAGCAAAAGGATGAAAAGACTTTGAAACGTATCCAAAAAACTGATGTTAACGAACGAGGTGCTATATTCAAGTCTGAAGATGCAAAACTCGTTCTAGATCCTCTACAAGTCTCCCAAGATTTCGTTTTCTCTGGCACGGACAATGGCATTGTAAAAATGCCAGAATTAGTACCTGTTCCGCTTGAACGATATGTCTACCACTTGAAACTTCACAACCGTTTCGCTGCTTTGATGGAACAAACAGAACCTGAGTTCTAACCATTGCCTGAAGCAAAGACAGTCTCGGCTGAAGATGTTGATTTTGCAAGTAGAAATTTCCATTACAGACATGAGTTGGCGTTGATGAAGAGAAACAGTCTGCAAGTTGCTGAAGCAGAAACAGCATTGTCACGCCAGAATTTCACTACTGTCAAGAATAAAGAAGATGTTTGGAATGCGTACAGGTGCTTGCAAGATAACAAGAATGTGGCGAGAAGCTTCTACCAGAATACCAAGATGAAGAAGGGTGATATGAGAAGAGAAATGTTTATGAAGAAGTCAAAAGATCGTATTTGTGCTCGAGAACGTCTTTGGTTGAACCCTAAGGTAGAAGCAATCAAAGATCGAAAAGGCAAGCAGAAGGCAGGACTTCGGCCACCCCAAAAGCAGTTGATCATGATGATTGGTGATAGAGTATGGGTGTTGGCTCCAGAATCAAACAGCACTTGCGCTATGGTGGTATTTGGAAACAGGATAACCATGCCCGCTATATAACAGTCAGCATCACCAACGAAAACAACACATCGCAAACCTGTGTGTATTGCTTCCAAAAACTTCAGCATCCAAAGCAGCTGATACCAGTGAAAGGCAAAATAGTATACAGAAACATGAAAGGCGCACTCCACTGCTTGAACCTTGAATGCCCATCTGCTAGGAATAGTCGTGGGGTAAGTGGCCGTAACAAACTGTCTGCTCTTACTATTGCTATTTCCGAAATAACAACTTTGCTGTTCCAACAAACTCTTCCTGCATTATCAAGAACCATCAGTCACTCCAACACTGAATTTAATCACAAAACAGCATCCTTTTGTACAAGAAGCGGTGTATTGGCTGCGCGGGAAGCGTGATTAGCAAGCAGTAAGTGTCAAATAAACTTTATCTGACTTGCAGTACTAAATCTTCTCTCTCCCTCCCAAACATGACAGTATTGCCTCACTTTTTTTGACTGTGTGTGTGATTTCCAGGGCGTTTTCTCAGTAGGAGAAGCCCTTTTACTTTTGTCCGCAAAAATTTTGTCATGTCTTGTCATGTCATATCACGTGACATGACAGGACAGGGCAAGACAAAACCTTACAGTATGTTTCATAAACAGTAAAAATGTAGATTCTGAGCTTTTGACAAACGTTTATCAAAGAATAGTAATAAAGATAATCAAAACTCGCTTACAGGCACCTTTTCTCCGTATGACTGGAAGTTTTTTCTGGATGATAGCATCTAGAGTACTGCAAAATACGGCTTATTTATTGATGATATTTTCTCTGACATGGCCGATTGTACCGCTAGCAGACACATCTCTTTGACTAGTTATCATGACTCATCATTCATGCAGTTTAATATGTAAAAATAAACATGCTTAACCTATAAACTTATAGTTGTATAGTCACATTTAGTTGAAAACGCCCGACATCAGATTTCGCTCAAATCCCTTGGCTGAATTTTTTTTTAATACAATAGGGTGAATTCTATAGAAAAATGCCTTTTCTTTTTTAAGGTGAAGGTGTTGGATTACAATAATGTACTTTCAAATGTCTTCTCATATTACTCTGAACACTAAACCGTTTACCACAACCCAGATGAGGACAGGTATGAGGCTTTTCTCCTGTATGCGATAAAATATGAATCCTAAGTGAAGATGGCCTTGAAAACGTCTTTTGGCATTGATGACATCGATATCGATTCAGGCTTTGTGGGTGTATATCAGATGCTGTCCTTCTATGACTTGATCTTTCATTTTGGCTCAGGTCTTCGGTGGACCGTCTTCTGACAAGATGTTCCGATCGTTGGTGCTCGGACTTAGCGTATGTGTAACCGGACAGATCGGCTGATCTCTGTAGGAGGTCTCTCTTGGATGTAGGTGGTGGTGGTAAAGGATAGGGTTGAGAAGAGAGTGGGTAGATGGGAGTGTGTTTAGTTTCTTGTTCTACTGTAAGCAAATGAGTTTTCATGTTCTTATTGATCTATAAAAGTTTACCTGGTGTATCATGAAGCATGTTTTGAATTGAAGGAAGATAGACTCGGCTTTCACTCATTATAAAAAAAAGTTACAGAAAGAAAAAAGAGAGAGAAAAAGAAAAATGTGAGCTACTTTATTATCTTGTACACACACGCATTTTATCAGTTGCATATAAATGCACGCACACACATACTAGAAACAAAGAACAGAGCAAATAAGCTTTCTGACTTTATCTAACTCAAGGATATAGGTTTATTCTATCTCTCTCTCTCTCTCTTTCTTTCTTTCTGTTTATTACAAGTAGGTTTTAAAGAAATCAACTGATACTAGTGGAGGTTTTCGAAAGCGTCATAGGATCTGATACATTCACGGGACTGAAAAAGAGGACAACATGGAACCACTTTTTTCATGCTACACAGACGATCAGTTGATAAACACCATCTTATCGATTAACCATGGACACTGTTTGTGATCGACATATTACAAACACAGAAATAAGAAAGAATTACTATGCATGCAACAGAACCAACAAATGTTCCCCTCAGTATGCATATCGCCTCTAAAATTCCTTTTTATTTTGTCTTTATTGGCTCTGAATAGAGCGAATAGCTCTATATCAACTCACATGATCTGTCAAACTGGGGGGGGGGGGTTGGCTCAACACTGCCTACAAGAGCTTAGGGAAAGGAAGAGGGGCAGTAGCTTGATTTCTTCGGTATCTAGTTCAAACATAGTGCTGATGCGCAAACTCACTATGTTTACCATGGACTTGCATTAGGTTTGCTTTGCTCAGGCAAGTCAAGACCAAAAGGAAAAAAAGCTCTTTTTTTGGGTAGGTATCAGACCGAAAAAAAAAAGCTGGCTTGATAAACATTTCTCGCTTGCCAACGACTACGGATCTATACTTTAAGCTTAAAAGACATGCATAGAAACAAGCAGTCTTGTTTGTTGATCACATAGTCTCTTTTTTTTTTCTTGAGTGTACCAACATAGCTTTACAAAGAAGAATAGATGTTCAGTTCCTTATTATCGAACGAAAGAAAAAAGAAGAAGAATAGAGAAGGAAGAGGTGTTCTGTGCTAATAGACACAGTAAGCTTATTCGGCTGGCATCTCAACAAACAGTGTCTCATTGCCTTGAGCATCATATTGTGTTGTGATGGTCAGCCCCTTCAAGATCGATTGTGCCTTTTTATTGAACATCAGTGACTTTAGCGTCGTTTCCTCTACCGTCGCCAGACCAAGAGGCACTGGACTTGCATTGAACAAGGATATCACATCTCGTGTAAATTGTTTATGGCTCACAGTAGACAAGATGCCTACTACTTTTTTCTTTTTAGTAGTGGTTGACAAGACAGTGCCCATGAGTTCTCGAATGTGATCAGGCGTACAGCCTTGTTTTGTGTTTTTGCATTGTACAAGCACATTGATCTGATTAAACCATTGCCCTCGAAGATCGATGCCGCCATCGCCTTTGCCTCCACAATGATCCAGGCTCATGCCTGTCATCGACGAGAGGGATTCTAGTGTCTGTAGTTCGAATAGCGTGCCGCGATAGACATTGGACGTTGTATCTTTGTCTGTTTGTTTAAGAAAGTTGGATAGTCTGGTAGTGTTGGGTATACTGGTGATGTTTTTTCTTAAACTATGGCGCACTAGCATTGTATTGCGCAGTGAAGTAAAAAAAAAAAAATAAAAATCTCGAGTTGCAGCTCAGTTTTTGAAACTTAAATAAGAGTATTAGTTTAAGTTACTAAAAGAAATACATCTAAGGACCAAGTATACGTTTGGACTGTATTTGATCTTTGCAGGGATTGCTTCTATGCAAAAAGTGGTAGTGCTGTTACTTTTATTTTAGTAGCCCATCATATGTTCACTGTTTTGGTTGAATCTTATCTTTCTTAGATTGGGAGATTTTGCTGATAAAGTAACTGTTTGAATGTGAGGGTGCCAAGACAAGACGGCTTAATGCCTTATAAGGTTTGGAACAGACATTCATTTCAAAATTGTCTGAATAGTCTTGTTGACAGTGATGATCAATAAATGAAATGTAACATTGCGAGCTTATGAAAGCCAACTTTAAATTTGCACATCATTGTGGCTGGAAAGCTTATTTGGCAGTCTTATCGCACATGGATTTTTAGTCGTTCTCAACGTTCAGTTATGTCATTATTTTTTTGAGTAAAAGAGAGGCTTATTGTTTTGAAAGAGAGTAGTTTAGTAAGATAGCCCCCATAAGAGAAACTCGTATCAACTAGTCTCGTAAACAAGCGCATGGAACACATAGACCAAGTACGCTCTGCATTACTCTAACTAATAAGGATTAACTCGTCTCAATTCTCTAAAAATGGAAGTTAATTCTTGGTTTCAGTTAATTTCTGACAGGCAACCAATGGAAAGCAGAGAGGCTAAATGATCTCCAAGTTGGCTGAGACTCATTCCAATCATATAGAGTGAAAAGGAAATTTCTTTAAAGTATCGAAGAGAAATTGGATGCCTCTATAGATGCTGAAACATGAATGGATTCTAGGCTAGATTCACTCAAAAGTAACAGTTTGATATGACTTTGAATGTAGTAAACTACATATAAGAAAACAACTGTGAGAATGACTATTGCAGCATTTAAAGTGCTACACATTTGAGATCAGATTTTAGCAGCACTACAATTAATGCAGCCATAAGCTAGCTGCTTAATTGTCGTACTTGTTATTACTTTTTAGTGATTTTTTTATCGTCAAACCATAATACTTATAGATTTTAATGAGCGTCTAACCTGAGCTGTTGAAAATACAAGTTTACATTCAGATTTAATATGCTTGCAGTTGCATAAAAAGAGAAAGGTTCAAAAAACTTAAAATTTTAGTATGAAATAGAACTTAACTAGGCTTAGTAGTGCTCAAAGCCGATTCATAAAATAATCGTTTGCAGCCAGATATAAATTTCTTTTTTTTTGAAGGAAGCAGTAACTGATGATACAGAAATTATAAAGGGTCTTTATCTTCTATAAGAAAAATACTGGTGGTTTGAATCAGAGAATAAGATATCCTTCTCTTTTTCTTCAAGTCTTGGGTGCATATTGCCTGTTTCTCAGTGTTGTAATGTACATATCTGCATACTCAACAGTGTTTGATTTTGGATAAGATTAGGGATATACGGTCTTTTGATAGGACTTTGAAAGTAGTAACCTTTTTCTGGACAATTTTTTTTTAGATCTTCAAGATCATTCAGAAAATGGGTGGCGCCTTTAAAAAAAAGAGGGAATCATCAAAAAAGGAAAAGCCTTCGCAAAAACAAAAGAAGTAAAGAAAAGAGACAAAGCAAGTAAAATTTAAGCAAAAGGGAAAGGGCGAAGAAAGGAAAGAGGCTTATTCGGCAATCAAGAGTGATTACGAAATAGAGAAGTACAACGTATCATTGGTACAGAGAGAACAAACAAGCCCTTCAGATTTTGTGTCACCACAGCTAAAAATTAAAATAAAAATGATAGGCTGAGCCCTATTCCTTCTTTTTTCTTTCCCTTTTCTTCATCTACAAAAGTCATCACAATGTCTGAAAACCTCATCGCTTCCCTCCAAGTTGGCCGTACCTCTCCTTCTATGTCTGTTGAAGAATACAGAGCTCGTAAGGTCGCTCTTATCACTGGTAAGTTATCTGCTTCACTTTATTTCGGTCCTTTTTTTTCTTTTTCCCTCCCTCCTATCCTTGTTATCGTCTTTTATACGACAACCCTTTTTCTTCGTGAATCAAAAGCAAAGAAACTCATATTTTTGTTATTTAGGTGTCACTGGTCAAGATGGTTCCTACTTGACTGAATTCTTGTTGGAGAAGGGTTATGAAGTCCACGGTATTATCCGTCGTTCTTCTTCCTTCAACACTGGTCGTATTGAACACATCTACAAGGACAGACATGACCAAGGTAAGACATGAACCATATAATTAGTACTATTGGGCTTTGATAGAATATCAAAGATCCGACAAGAAAAAATCTATTTTTATTTTTACAGTCTTGATTGACGATCATTTTCCTTAATTATCCCATTTAGGCGTTAAGTTCTTCCTTCACCATGGTGATTTGACTGACTCTACCTGTCTTGTCCACATCATCTCTCAAGTTCAACCCACTGAAGTATACAACTTGGCTGCTCAATCTCACGTCAAGGTTTCCTTCGATATGTCTGAATACACTGGTGATGTTGATGCCCTTGGTACTCTTCGTCTTTTGGATGCCATCCGTACTTGTGGTCTTGCTGACCGTGTTCGTTTCTACCAAGCTTCTACCTCTGAACTCTACGGTAAGGTCGTTGAAACCCCTCAAAAGGAAACCACACCATTTTACCCTCGTTCCCCCTATGGTGTTGCCAAGCTCTATGGTTACTGGATTGTAGTCAACTACCGTGAATCCTATGACATGTATGCCTGTAATGGTATCCTCTTCAACCACGAATCTCCTCGTCGTGGTCGTACCTTCGTCACACGTAAGATTACTCGTGCTGTTGCAGATATTCATTTGGGTCGTCAAGACTGTCTCTACCTTGGTAACATCGATGCCAAGCGTGATTGGGGTCATGCTCGTGATTATGTTGAAGGTATGTGGCTCATGCTTCAACAAGACAAGCCTCAAGACTTTGTCTTGGCTACTGGTGAAACCCACACTGTCCGTAGCTTTGTTGAGAAGGCCTTCAAGGTGACTGGTCGTAACATTGTCTGGGAAGGCGAGGGTGTCAACGAGATTGGTAAGGATGCCGAATCTGGCAAGGTCCGTGTCCGTATTGATCCCAAGTACTTCCGTCCTGCCGAAGTTGATCTCTTGTTGGGTGACCCTACCAAGGCTAACACTGAGTTGGGCTGGAAGCGTAAGGTTGACTTTGATGAATTGGTCACTGAAATGGTTGTTGCTGATATCGAAGGTGGTCTCAGCTCTTCCACATTAATGTAATTTTAGATTCATTCTCATTTCTCATTTCCCCATATAACGTTATGCACACACACTATATATATATACAAATACATCTTATTTCTTTATGTATAAATTAAGCTTATTAGATAGCTTATTCCACCCAAAAAAAGGATACATCATTAATAAAAAAAAAACAAACAAGTATTATCAGTTCATGTTATCAAAATTTGTGTTACTAAGCTGATGGTCGATTAAATAACAAGCAAAATGAGGTTCTAGGCAAAACTAGCACTAATACGTCTTTATTTCAAGAAAAGCGCCAATAGAAACGCCTAGTATTTAGTCTGAAAATATTTTATTGACTGAAATGCCTACAATTTAATTGGGATTGAATCATTCATATAACATTCATGTACAATGTGTAGTTAAGCCAATGGGTTGATAGGATATCAGTATTGCCTTTTTATAATATTTACAGACCAAAAAATAACACTTGAAGCTATATATAGATTAACCATACGTGTAACGCTGCAGTAAAAGAAGATAAGGCTAAAAGAAAAGAAAAGGCCTTGTAAAGATAGGTCTCAGATCCTAAACCTCTCACAAGGAGTTGAAGGCGAAGCTATTCATATTTATTTCGAACTAATAGAATAACAGTATGAACATGATGCTGGTCCCTGTTGCTTGCAGGTAAGGTTACACATGCCTATTTTCACATTTCTCCAAAAAGAAAGTATGAAAAAGGTGAATAGTAAGATATATAAATGGATTTTGATATATCAACTTCTTGAGATAGGTGTTGGGCTCAACGACAGGCCTGTAAAATAAGTGGATGTGATAGACTGAAATGCGTTTTATAAACAAGTTGTATATTATTAATGTGCTGCTTTTGGTATTCAAAGAAAGATGAGAAGCCCTAGTCTTGCTAGAAAGGTACGAGATGCTCAATCAATTATTGCAGCTGAAAACCGTGTCTTGAGGGATAATATCTACTAACAAAAGGATCAACTGATGCTGCGTATTCAAGCCAATCTCTTATTATGTCAACAAGTGTCACCAATTTTTGTATATATCGAATAAAAAGCATTTGAAAAAGCATTCTCTTCCTGTGGCATTGAAGTACTGCCCCAGCCAAGTAATACGTGCTTTCTTCTTTATCAAATCAGGATTTTACTTTTTGTGTTCAGTCATTTTGGAAACTTGGATTAAGTTGAATGTCAGAACCAAAAAAGCACTGACGTTGCGCGGTCTTGATACATACAAAGCGGGGTTCCTTTGCTATCAAGGAATTCAGGTTGCCTGAGCAAACTATGTAGAGTCTCTTTTTTGGTTCATCATTCTAATTTTAATTAGTCCTTTGTATTGATTATAACATTTAACAGTATGCAATTGATTTGGCTTGCTAAAGGGAGCTGAATAGGATCTTGAAAGCTGAAGAAACTCTCTGTTAAGCCAGCCTTACTTTCTTTTTGAGAAGAGAGAAGGCTTTTATTATTCAAATCTAATAAAAGAGTCTTCAAACTTTTTCTAAGGGTGATGCTGTAGTTCTCATTATTTTATTATTTAAAAATACGCAGCGCAAAAAATAGGGTGCTTGAATTCTGTTGTTAAAAAAATATTATGCCACTGTCTAAAATGACATACAAATAAAAAAAAATGACATACATAAGATATTTTTTTACGCAGCAAACATTGTGAATTTTGCATTTTTCTTTTGTTAAATTAAATGGGAGTTCAAGGTCTTTGGACTTTAGTTAATCCTGTTGCTCGGCCAACACAACTCGAGTCTCTTAGGCGAAAGCGAGTTGCAGTAGATGCATCAATTTGGATACATCAATTCATGCGAACAATGCGGGACAAAGAAGGACAAGCATTGAGAAATGGACATCTATTAGGCTTCTTTCGAAGAATATGCAAATTGCTGTTTTTCGATATAAAACCAGTATTTGTATTTGATGGCGGAGCACCTTCTCTCAAACGCAATACCATTGTAAGTTCTAGTTATGAATATGGAACGCTGTTATGCTCATTATGTGGATATAGCGTGAAAGACGTAAGCGAAGAGAAGGGGTCCGTTTGAATCTGAAGGCAACTGCAAGAAAAATTCTTAGTGCACAAGTCAAATCGCATGTGTTAGTAGAACAAGAACGAAAGTAAGAGAGCAATGCTAATGTGAACAAAGAAGGGAACATTGATTGTCCAAATTAGGCAGCGTGGTATGACAAGTACAGACCAAGACAGCATTGACTATGTATACTATGACGAGTTACAACAATCGACAACTAAGGATGTACTCAGAAAAAAGCGAAAGCTGGATCAATTTGAGCTACCTGAGATCGACAAAAAAGCCAACAACTCACGACTCAACAAGCTTGACCCGCGATTGGCTACAACAGATGAACTGCGAGAGTTTGTAAGTGAATTCAATCCTTCTGAAATGGACATTGATTCAGAAGCCTTTTCTGCATTACCACCTGAAGTGCAATACGAAGTTATTCAAGATATGATGTGGAAATCCAGATCGACGTCTTGGGCTCGATTAGATAACATGGTTCGAAATTCAAATACGGCATTGGATTTTTCAAAACAGCAGATCAAGTTGTTGAAACACAGAAATACGATGACCCAGCGGTTACAACAGGCAAGTACCATGCAAAATGGTGCTTCCACAGTAGAGCCAGTTAGAATAGCAAGTGAGCGTGGTAGACAATATGTACTTTATAAAAATGAAGATTTAGATCAGGGTCTTGGCTGGAAATTGCCTGGCTTAAGTGCTGCACAGCCTGTTGAGATAGATGTCACACCAAAGCCATCAACACGATCAGAGCCAAAGTTAGAGGTTCCTCTAAAGCATGAGCTTTCAAGTTCAACATCGGCTGTGATTGAAGAGCCTGAAGATAAGGTTGCAGCGGCTATGGCATCCAACCCTAAACTTGCTGGCCTGTTTGATAGTCTACTCAGTGATAGCGATGAGGAAAATGGCAAGTTTGAAGAGACCGACACATCCATGAAAGATGATAGTGCAGATGACCAGGAGCCTTTATTTGTTTCTGATAGGCAGTACGATACATTTGCAAACGGCACTCATGATTACATACATAATGGCAATCAGGAGCAGCAAGATGACGCAGCTCTCAATCAAATCATCTCACGTATATACGAGCAGGATGCAAGAGACAATTTAGAGCAGTATAGCGGGGACAAGCAGGAAGTGAAGTATTCTATCTTATCACTCAACTCTGAAGATACCTACGATTTATGGCTTTCTCGTGTACCTGATGCGTTTGTCTATTTACACTCATTTAATGATGAATATAAAAAGATGATCCGAAGGGCCATCGAAGAATCCACGCTTGAGAATCTCTCTAATGATCTGGAGGTAGTCAAATCTCAACTGCTCAAAACGAATGAGATAGACGAACTTACTGTAGAGGCCTTGCAGTTTCAAGAAACATTTTTAGAGAATATTAAAGAATGGAAACAGAGGCAGTTTTTGAACCAAGAACCCCTAGATGCTTATTTTAGTGAGGAAGAATCAGAAGTGGTTCCTCTGACATCTACAAAAGAGCATGATGCATTTTCTGATATCCATCAGCAAGATACCGATATTATTTTGGATGATGATGAGGAAGAGGAAGAGATTCATTTTATAAGCACCAAAGATTCGGCACAACAAAAGAAAGATGGCACAACTAAGTTAGCAGACAATACCCAAGACAATATAAGCCATCTGCACATAGACGTGGACAAATCTACACTAAAATCAAACAAAAAGACTGAGCATATTGTTGACGATACTTCAAGTGAGGAAAACGTCGAATTTGAAGTAATAGAAAACCTACAACTCAAACAGGAGTCTGTGGAAGAGTCTAAGGATCAATCTGAAGAAACAACAAGGTGTCAGCAGGAAGACATCTTGAGCCATACTGAACGTGAGAGACAAAATACAATCAAGCAAGAAATTGAAGACGGAAATGAACAAGAAACACAAAACTTAGACAATAACAAATTGGATGCAAAAGACCAAGAACGACAACATATATATGAAGACATGATCACAGAACACTATACGTCGAATGCAGAAGACGCGCCTCTCAAAACCGAAACAGTCCCTTCTGAAGCTATTCCTGTCAACGATCATGGCTATAACTCAGAAGATGAACTCGGAGAAAGCTTTCGTGGCGAAGACGATGAGTTTGTTCGTTTTGTATCAGATATATCATCAAAGAAAATTGAGGATATAAGAAGCCAACTCTTTTACGATATGAAGGAACTGAACAAACAAAAGCGAAAAGAAATGGGAAACTCGGACGATGTAACCGATCAGATGATTCAAGATATTCAAGAATTACTCAAACTATTTGGCATTCCATACATTGTATCTCCTATGGAAGCTGAAGCTCAATGTGCAGAACTCGAACGTCTTTCCTTAGTGGACGGTACCGTTACTGACGATTCAGATGTATTTCTATTTGGTGCTTCACGTGTATATAAAAATATGTTCAATCAGCAGAAATATGTCGAGTGCTTTATGAGTCAAGACATAGAGCGAGAGATGCAGCTGACAAGAAAAAACTTAATTCAACTGGCATTTTTGTTAGGCAGCGATTATACAGATGGTATTCCTGGCGTTGGCCCTGTAGCTGCAATGGAAATTCTTGCTGAATTCAGTAATGTCGATGTTGAAGATAGCGAAAATGAAGAGCCTTTGGAGAAGCCTCTTGAAAGGTTCAGGGATTGGTATTTAAGCCATGAGGATAAGACGCCTTTCCAGAAAAAATTTGTATGTGCAGACCTCATAGTGATTGCATGTTGCTTTTCTTTTCTGACTCAACTTATATAGCGAAAGAGGCATCAGGCTTTAGAAATTCCTGATGATTTCCCTAACCCAGTTGTGAAAAATGCATATTATTACCCTACTGTAGACAATTCAAGTCAACAATTTGAATGGGGGCAACCTCAATTAGAGCTGTTGCGCACTTTTTTGATGGAAGCTTTTGGCTGGCCAGAAGATAAAGCCGATCAGGTACTTTTACCTGTGCTTCGCGAAATGAACAAAAAGAAAGTAAGTACTAAAGCGTTAGCACCACATTTATTTATCTCACACCTATATATAACAGACAACCGGAGAGCAAAGTACAATTGGATCATTCTTTCATGTTGCAGGTAATGTATCCTCAACGACTGCAGGATCCATGCAAAAGAAGCATTCTAGTAAAAGAGTACAAAATATCGTTGACAACTGGAAGAAGCAAAAGAAAGCAAGAAAATAATTGTAGTAGTTGGTCGATTTTTTCGTATTAATGGATAGACATAACTAGAGCTGAAGGCGGCTCAAAAGCTACTTTTTGATTTTATCTTCAACTGTAATAAAATATTGCTTAACGAGCTTTCTATTTAGATACATTTTCCTTTAACATATCAAAGATTGTTTGGGTAAATTGAATTTGTATATGGAACACATTTTTCTAATAAGAGTTTTGTATATAAGGAATGTGGAGATAAGGCTCTTTATCATACAGTAACCAAGAGTTTTACTGAAGCACAACTTCTTTTCGTTCTGTCTTGAAATACTATGATTTGATTTCTTTTTGACTCCATCTGTTCGAGAACGATTATGTCTTTTTTTTTGGAGGAAATGATATGAAGTGTTGAGACCATTTTTTTTACGTTTGATGGCCTCGGGGCAAGTACACATTACATTCATTTTCACTTTGAGATTGTCTGTTTAATATTGAAAGATCATTAGAAGTGTGTTGACAGGAATAATTAAAACGTAACCTTTTGAGAGCAAAATTGCGTCCTAAGCTACCAAAAAAAAAAAGCTCATTTTTATGTTGTCTAAAGTAAATCTGCTGGCATACTAGGAAAAAGCCAAATAATGTATTTCACAAAGTATCGTAGCGAGCTTCACAAAACATAAGTATTAGCTGTTTGATACAAAGACAGCAAAGGTTTTGTGCCTGAATAACAATAGCAGAAACAAACATAGGTGAAACTTAAGGTACCAAAAGCAACCACTGATAATTCTGTTAAACACTCTTAATCCATAAGTATATTAATGCACTTTTCTTAATAGCAGTGTGTATTTAACTTAAAAGAGAGCACTTTCTCTTTCTTATAAAATAAGGATAATAAAAAGAAAAAGAGAACACTTTCTCTTTCTTTTAAAATGAGAATAATAAAAAGAAAAACAGAGAGAAAAAATAGTTTATGCAGCAGTGAATTCAAAGTTAACAGCAATATGTTCAAATTTGATTGGGTAACACAGGCCCTCATGCGGTCCTTCAAAAGAAGCTTTCCAATCACCATGCTTGATGCGTCATTTGGCTCTTGCCACGTAGATAACTAAGCAACATCGAACAGCTGCTTAATGTATTCTTAACAAGAGAATAAGGGTTCCAAACAAAAACGCAATTGGTAGCTTGCTGTTTATGGTTCAAATAGAGTCAACTCAATCTTACTTCTCCCTCCTTTTGTCTTTTTTTTTTGGGAATATTGTTGGGTTGTAAAACAAACGCGACTTCAACTGTGTCGGTATTTTGGTTGATTTGTTGGGCCATCATTATTTCCTTTCTTTTTCCTTTTTTCTTTCTCTCTTTCTCTTTGTTACTTTAATATGCAGCAACCATCGCCTGCTTCTCAACCTATGCAGAGACCACCTACCCCAGGACAACCTCATCAACAACAACCTCGTCCTCCAATGGGTTTTAGACCTCAACAGGCACCACCTGCCGGTTATTACCCTCCTGCACAAGCTAGACCGGGATTTGTGCCTCCCAACGGCCCATCTGTTCCTGGCCAACCGGGTATGCCAGCTGGTGTCCGTCCAGGCTTTGTACCTAGTCCTCAACAATTACAACAGAGACCTCCAGTAAGACCTGTGACTCAATCACCTATTCAAGCACCTGCAGCACGTCCTAATGTCGGTAGCCCTGTTCAGCAACAAGTGCAGGCTCCAGGTTCTCCCATGTCACCTTCTCTTCAGCATGCAGAGCACCACAAGAAGAAAAGAATGTATCCTGAACAGATCACAAAAGCTTATTCTGGCGATGCCGTTTCTGCAGGTTACCCAACTCAACCTCAGCAACCTGCACAAATGTATGGTTCTCCTGCTCCTATGAATCAACAGCCACAATTCGTCTCTCCTATGGGAACACCTACTTCTCCTTATACTCAGCAAAATCAATATCAGCAAGCTCAACCACAAGCTCAATCTGGATATGCTCAGCCTGCGGCACCTGCTTATGGTAGTTATAACCAAGATCCAATCAACCAAATGACTTCTCAATTTGGTGGTATGACTATGGGTGCTAGTCCTGCAGTAAGTAGTCTTTTTGTTTTGTTTGCGAAGAGATAGAGTTTGAATGATATAGCGTAGACGTAAAAAGAATATGGGTTGACATTTTTTGTTTTAGGTAGCACCTGTTGTGCCCTTGATAGGAACCCGTCCTCATATTGCAGACATTGGATTTACTGGTCCTTCTATTCGTTTGCCGCCTAATATTTCAGTTACAGATTCCCCTTTTATCAACTGTGATCCTTCTTATCAAACTTCCACTATTAATGCTATTCCTGCTACAGAGTCTCTTTTGAAGAAGTCAAGATTGCCTTTCGCTCTTGTGTTAGCTCCCTATAGAAGTCTGAAGGAAGGCGATGTGAGTCGAGTTGGAAGGATAAATGGTGCGCTTATTAAATTGATTCTTTTGATATATAGGAGCCTGTTCCTGTTGTGCGGGATAGTGTTATTGCCAGATGTAGACGTTGTAGAACATATATCAATCCTTTTGTCACATTTGTGGAAGGAGGTCAACGCTGGAAGTGTAACATGTGCTTCTTGTTAAATGATGTGCCTGCTGCATTTGATTATGACAACCAAACTCAACAACCTGCTGATCGCTGGAAGCGTCCTGAATTGAACTATGGTTGCGTAGAGTTTGTTGCACCTACTGAATACATGGTGCGTCCTCCTCAAGCACCAGCATTTGTGTTTGTCATCGACGTTTCATATTCTGCCATTCAATCTGGCATGCTTGCTACAGCTGCCCGCACAATTCTTGACTCGCTTGAACGCCTGCCTAATGATGAAAACCGTACACGTGTAGGTATCATTACAGTCGATTCTTCTCTTCACTTTTACAACTTAAGCAGTAAACTATCTGAACCTCAAATGCTGGTTGTATCTGATTTGGAAGACATCTATTTACCTTCACCCTCTGATTTGTTGGCCAATTTGACAGAGAGCATTCATACCATCAAGACTTTGTTGGAGAAACTTCCCGATATGTTTAAGGACTCAGTCAATGTCAATAACGCCTTAGGCACCGGTCTCCAGGCTGCTTTCAAACTGTTGTCACCCATTGGTGGTAAAATCATCTGCTTACAATCCACATTGCCCAACACAGGTGTAGGCACTTTGAAGCCCCGTGAAGATGTCAAACTGTTGGGTACATCTAAAGAATCATCTCTCCTAAATGCTGCTTCACCTTTTTACAAGTCATTTGCTGTCGATTGCTCTCGCTCTCAAGTTGCATGTGATATGATTATCTTTGGTGGTCAATACTCTGATGTAGCCACTTTGAGTTGTGTGCCTCACTACACAGGTGGTCAAACTTATTATTATCCTGGATTCAATGCCAGTCGTACAGAGGATGCACTCAAATTTGCTCATGAATTCTCTGAACTTCTTGCTGAACAGATTGGTTTGGAAGCTGTGATTCGTATTCGTGCCTCTCGCGGTTTGCGTATGAGTGCTTTTCATGGTAACTTCTTCATTCGTTCATCCGATCTCTTGGCTTTACCCAATGTACCTCGCGATCAAAACTATGTTGTTGAAGTGGCCATGGAAGATGACCTCAAGGTCCCTACTGTTTGTTTCCAAACCGCACTTTTGCATACTTCATGCACAGGTGAAAGACGTATTCGTGTTATTACTATGTGTTTACCTGTCAGCAACTCTATCTCTGAGTTATATGCTAGCGCTAATCAACAGGCCATTACTGCTTACCTTGCTGTAAAGGCTGTGGAACGTGGCTTGACATCTAAGCTGGATGATGCTCGTGACGCCATTGTGAACAAGATCGTAGACTTGATGGGTGTCTACAAGACACATGTTTTGGGCTCTGCTCAAGGATCTACTCCTCAACTGACTGCACCTGACAATCTCAAGTTATTGCCTTTGCTTGCCTTGGGTCTGATCAAGCATGATGGTCTTCGTCAAAGCTCTCAGATCCCCTCTGACATGCGAGCTAATGCTATCAACATGCTCAACACCATGCCTATCCAGCTCTTAATTCCCTATCTTTATGCAAATCTCTATTCATTACATAATATGCCTGCTGAAGCTGGAGAATTCTCAGAGAATGGCATCGTATTCCCTCCTGCATTGAACTTGACTGCCGAAAACCTGGAAGTCCATGGTTGTTATTTATTAGAGAATGGACAAAACATTTATCTGTGGGTGGGCCGTAATGTTGTCCCTCAACTATGTGCTGATCTGTTTGACGTTAAGTCTTACGAAGGTCTCAAGGGCGGTAAAATCACATTGCCTATTTTGGAAACACCACTTAATAGAAAGGTTAACAACTTGGTTGGTAAGATAAGAGAGATGCGACGTGGTAATTATTACCCTACTCTCTACTTGGTCAAGGAAGATGGCGATCCATACCTTAGATTATGGTTCTTGTCTCATCTGATTGAAGACCGTACAGACAGTATTATGAGCTATCAGCAATTCTTACAACACCTCAAAGACAGAGTAAGTGACAGAAGCAAATTTAGTTAATATTCTTCGCTTGAATCTTATCATTAACCATTTCTATAAACCTATAGGTCAGCTCAGCATCTTTTTAAGTAAAAATATTTTTTATAAACAATAATTTCAACTTCTGTCATTATTTTGTATACAATGCTTCCCTTACCCTCTCCTCCCTTTCTCTCTATGTCCCCTGTTTAATTGTTCTGATCGATATACGTTCTTTTAGGAGAACAGACTATATACATATAAAAGAAAGGAAAGGGCATTATATAATTTTTTCTTTTTTTTTTGAAAGAAAATGTTGATAAATAAAGCACAATCTAGTATATCGTAGTGCAAGTCAAGACAGTGTCAAGTGTTTGATCTGTATCTTCAAGAGGAATTTCACCGGGCTCCACAATTTGTTCTTCAAGAGAGAGAGCAACTTTCAAGTGAAAATATGCAAACTCTTGTAAGTAACATGTTTTTTTTTACTGAACAACAACATTACCTGTTTTAGGAGGTGGCAATTGATTCTGTTCAGCCCATAACTTACATTGCCTAATATAACGGTCATAATAACTATCTCAACTTGTCAGCCATTGCTACTAAATTGTACACAAAACAATAACAACTGTTACCCTTTGCCATGTCCGATTCGATTTCTGTTCCTATCAAATGCCACGCCAGGCACTAGAATTAAGTCCAAACCATCACTACCTGGCTCCAATGCTTAAGTCTTGTTAAATAAAAAAGGTATTCTAAATTATGCAAATGTTCTATTTACCATTCTGTCTTGGTTGATCCAACGGAGGTTCTGGTATATTCCATTTATTGTTAGGAAGCGATTCAAAGTCTTCTATTGTTGTGATTCTGACCATATCCATTGTGTTTTTGTGACAACGAGGAATATAGCAACGTTTGTCTAACAGAAATATGATTGAGAGCGAGTAATTTACGCAAACCAATGATGTACTCTACCAGAATTCAAGATATAACGTATAATGTCTTTAGTTATTATCTCGCCGCTGGGCATGCTTATGTAAACGCTTATATTTTTGCTGTTTTTGAAATGGTCTAGTTGTTGAAGTCGTTTAAAGACGAGATGAGCTATTTGATGGAATTAGCAAGATGCAAAGGAAGAAAGGAAAAGAGAAAACTCGATGAAGGTACATTGGTTTTGAATCTCGGCGGCACTTAGCTCTTTGAGCTTCTTCGCCATGTCTTTTCGCAACTGCTTTTTCAAAGTTACGATAGTTTGGTTCATGTAAATGAGAGTATTTTTTTTTTTGTAAAAAGTGTATACTTTATTAAAAATTGAAGTTACGACTTAGAAAAATAAAAAGGAAACTAATTAGCCGGCAGAGAAACGATGTCGGCCCAAAAAGCATTGGAAGCAGGCTTCCGGGTTCCAAAACTCATTGTCGAAAATGCATCGATAATGGTGCGTCCACAAGGCGCTAATCGCAGTGCCCAATAGGCACAGGGTGGATGCAGGAAGCACCTCACCACTCTCGCTCTTAAGGCTGGTAATAGCCACCCAGACAGAGGTCATGGTAGGAAAGGCTTGAGCAAGGTTGCCGAACTGCAGTACCCTACACCAGAATTGCCATTTGGAGGGGCACCTCACCATAAAATGGTAGACGGTTTCGGGCAGCAGTTGGCAAACGGGGCAAAGAGGAGAAGATATCCATGAAAGTTTCCATTGGTGGAGCTTCGATGCATTGGCTATGCAATCATGGAGAAGCCTCCACCAAGGTGTAAACGCACTTGGAGGGAGACAAAGGCTCCAAAACAATTTCCAGCTAGTCGATGGTAGACGTAGCGGAGCTGGTACTGCATACGGTATGGAAGCATGGAGAGGCCCTTTGTCTATCGCCCACCACTGACGAAGCTGTTTTAGCGAAACGCTCAACACTGCTGTGGGACCCCCACGGCCCACGTCCACCGTCCAATATGACAGATCTGGCAGATAGACGTTCGAGTCAATTGGATGTGACGAGGCGACAGGAATCTCCGGACTGGGTTGGAGTATGCGACAACGATTCCTTACAATAGGGTGCAGCTCGCATGCCGTAGTGCTTAGAGGGTCCTGCAGGAAGACATCATCGTAGAGTCGTATGAGAGTGCGGCGTGAGGAGCGGATAAATGCTCTGTTAGCATACAAAGACTCTGTCGAACGATCGTAGCAGAGCAAATCCGACACTAGGTAGTGGCTTCGTACCGAAGGAAGAGGCAAATCGGACGTCGAAGGGCGACTCATCACTAGAGGCAGCGGAAGATCCAACACCCATCCGAGGGACCAAGAGCTACTCAAGTCCAATGGAGGAAGGCGAGTGAGCAGCTTGAGGAGTTGTAAGAACGGAGGGCAAGACTTAAAGAACGGCTTAAATATTTCAGGAGCAAGAAAGACTGGCAGGAAAGAAGCGTGGCCAGAGTTGATTTGGAAGAAACGAAGTAACCAGGGCGTCAAAAAGTCAGTGGCTGCTGGCTCCAAAGCCATTCGCTTAACATAAACTAGCTGGAGCGCTAAGGCTTGGTCATTGATATCAATAATGTTAAGACCCCCTCGAGACCGTGGACGGCTAGCAGCCTGTCGACTAGGCTTGGGCCAAAAGGGCATGGCAAGATCCGAAACAGCTGAGGTGATGGAGGCTATCCAGTCCTGTGGTAGTGGTATTACTCGAAGAATAAACCAAAGTCTGCTTAATACCAAAGAATTAACTGCAACAGAGAGGCCACGAACCGAAAGTCCTCGCATCCGTAAGTTGTGGATGAGACCATACAGCTTGGAGCGAAAGCCCGATAAGAAACGAGTCAGTTGAATGTCACTAGAATAGAGAGGATAACCAAGCAACTTGACTGCGTTAGGGGAGGCAGCATCATGCCACTCAATTCCGTTGGAAATGCAAATATCAGACCAGACAGGTGAGGGGGCCCCACTTAAAGAGACAATCGTCGTTTTCGAGATGTTGGTACGAGCATTGGAGGCGCGAGAGTAAATTGACAAAATCTCCAGCAACGAAGGCCATTCTGACGGAGAGGAGAGGAAAATCTCTAAATCGTCCGCATAGGCTAGCAATCGGATCGGCGGTGCATCCCTCAAGCGGGTAGGCATATCCAGAGGTGAGCAAAACAACTGTTTCGATGGTAACAGACGAGGCACAGGAATACCCTGGAAGCTCGGGCTAGCAAGAACGAAACGTAGTAGAGGTTCATAGGCCAAGTTAAAGAGAAGAGGGGACAAGGGATCTCCCTGGCGAAGCCCACGACTCTGGGTAACTGGGGCGCTAAGCCAACCATTGATGGTGATACGGATTTGGGTACCAAAGAAAAGCAAAGAAAGGCTGTCAATGAGACGAGAAGGAAACCCAAAACGCGCAAGCACCTGTCTGATGTAACCCGGGTGAACTCGATCGTATGCCTTCTCCTGATCCAAAAGAACCGCCACCTGAGGGGCAGTGGATTTGGAAGCTCTGAGTGTAGCCATTAGGGTATGGTTCAACCAACCGTTGTCAGAAATTAGCCGATTAGGCATAAAACCAGTCTGGTAAGGAGTGATCAGTTCCGGTAGCACTAAATTGAACCTATTGGCTAGCAGCTTTGTGAAAAGCTTGGCATCGACGTTGATTAAGGAAAGTGGACGCCAATTGCTCAGCAAAGAAGGATCACCTTTCTTAAACAAGAGAACCATGCGAGTCAGACACCAAGAGGAAGGAAAAGAGCCGTGAAGTGCATCATTTAAGACAAAGACGAGAAGCCGAAGAATCCCTCTGTGACGCGGTATAAGGAACCGATACAATTCGAAAGGTAAGCCATCCAGCCCAGGGCTTTTTCCCGACGGACTATGCTTTAAAAGAAGGAGCAGGTCATCATCAACGAACGGGTCAACGAGAGAGTGCTGGTCTTCAGAAGACAAGACAACAGTCGACGGTATGGCCCCCAACAGCTCATCTACAGACGGTTGATCAATGGGATCAGGGGTGTACAAAGAAGTATAAAAGGAGCGAGCCTCTCTCAGCATGCCAGGTATATCATTAACAGCGGCCCCTGACGTAGAGTCAGTTAGACGACGGATGGCTTGCTGTCTACGGCGAGAGCGCAACACTTTGAAAAAGTATTTGTTGTTACGTTCTCCCTGTTCTTTCCATCGAGTCGACGTACGCAAACAGTACTGTGCTGTCTCTTTTTCCACTAGTCCTGAGATGGCATCATCGATATTGGATAGCCGCTGCATGGAAATAGATGAAGGTGCTGGACTGGTGGATAGACCACGCAGAAAGTCTGTACGATCCCGTTGAAGTTGTGCTAGACTGGCTCGGGTACGAGCTTTAGAATGCTTAGAGTATGAGCGAGCCACCCTCTGCAAGAGAAGTTTAAGCTGCTCCCAAACACGTTGTCGTTGAGGCGCGAGTGTAGCATCGAAAGGCACAGATCTATAATCTAACGTACCTTCTAAGGGTATCTGCAGGCCAGCAAAATCAACTTGAGACAAAAAAGCATCCACTGAAGCCGTGAGCAGACCAATAAACCTCTTATCCAGCAAAAGAGTCGGATTGAAACGCCACGCTCCCGGACCTGTGGGTATGTCAGATACTGATAAATCCACGGTCAATAGACTATGATCCGTCCACGTAGAAGGGAGATGGTGCAGCTGGCATCGGCTAACATTTGCCATCCAAGACGAATCTGCGTAAACGTAATCTACCGTCGTACGTATAGAATTATTCGCTGAGCTAGTAAAGGTAGGCAGGTTATCTGGAAAGCAATTGGTGTAATGTGCATCCAACCATTCCACCCAGGGTTCCGTAAAAACATGACCTCGAAAAGCTGGATCAAACAAGTTGGAGTTGAGATCGCCAAGAATGAAGGAAGGACAAGCGCCCTCATAAGTGGGATGAAAATAAGGTACCTCTTCCCGAAGAGAATCGAAAAAAAGGAATCGTTCGGTAGAGGAAGGTGGAACATATAGGTTAAGGATAGAGCAGACCATTTGGTTGTTCTCATCCGCAATAGAAGCATAAGTGCAGCGTCCATCTAGATACGTGGCTGTATCCTGAATAGACAGTGCTGAATTAAGACATATGATAGCTGTATGCCATGTGGCATGAGATGATGTATTTGGAAAAAGGAATGTGCGGAACTTGTGAAGGTGGGATTCAGTGAACGAATGGGCTTGGGCAGGAAGAACATCCTGTAGACAAAGGATATCCAAGGATAAGGAGCGTGACTTTAAATGAGTGATGAATGATTTACGCAGTTCAGGATGAGACTCTTTGAAAATGCTGCGCACATTTAAAGAGCCTATGCGAAGAGATGGTGTACTCATTGTGGCCCAAGGCCCTTAGTGCTAGAGGTAGGCGCTGTATCCAGCTCCGTATCACTACCAACAGAAGTCAAGTCTACCTCCATCGTGGTAAACGCTTCGTTCTCCACGTCGATCGCTGACCCCTCTAAACAGGTGAGTTCCACTCCTCGCATGTCCAAAGCAATCGAATCCGGTGCAAACCTGGATGCGGAGGTCCCATCAGGAATCGTTGAATGAGCTGTTGAGGCATGTGCCGGATCAATTTTCCTTCGTCGTTGAGCAGTAGCCTTTTCCTTCTCCTGGTTTCTTAAATGGATATACTCATCCAATAGATCGGTGTCCGATCTTGTCTCAGTTCGCCTCTCTCGTTGCCGATCACAAAAGCGACGAGTATGGCCCTTTTGACCACAACCAAAACAACTCTGATCCTTTAGCTTAGGACAGTCCCGGCGGAAATGTCCAGCCTGTCTGCAGTAAAAACATATCGGGGCGGCCCCTTTAAACGAAGCGGGAGCATGTTTGTCCCAATAGCTGAGATACAATTGTCGGGTGAGGTCCTGGATGGGTAAGTCCCCCGTACCCTGAGAGTTGCGACTAGCAGTTTGAGTGTCAATGACAAAACTAATCTTCCCATCAAAGAAACCTTCACAAGTATGACGTCTTATCTGGTGCACTGTGCCATAGTGCTGCAGACTTTCCTTCAAACCCAACAATAATTCGTCACTCTTTGGAATATGAATTAAACTGAGTGCAACATGAACAAAAGATTTGGTGCCAGCCCCTGTTGAGCTAGCCGTGCCAATGAAACTGGCATCACCCACAGTCAAACCAACTTGTAGAGCACGATCACGAGCCTCCATAGTGGTGAAGCGTGCTTCAATCAAGAGGTCACTCTTATTAGGGTTAGAGGTAAACCCACTGAGATGTTGAAAGCCCTCAACTGCCCCAATATCTGCCTGTATGGCCTTATAAGCTTGAATATGATTAGCAAAGGTGCCTTGAGGAAAAGAAAAGATGACAGATCCTGTCGTCAACGTCTGATGAACTATGTTGGCGGCCTTGCGATTCAAAAGCTCGGTTTCGTAGTCTGGAGATTGATAGATCACTTCAGGTACATACTTAACCGCAGTGTCCTGATGATGAGATCGTGGAGAATGAGGAATGCGCAACTGATTACCCCTTTCTGCCACCTGAGCCCAAAGAATCCCTTCTGGGTTCGGCATAGGGAAGAATGAAAGTGAAGAAGGTGAAGGTCTGGTTTATTTATTGTTAAGCTCAAAAACACACTCAAAACTACGTATAGTGTAGAAAATGCGAAAGAAAGCTCAAATGAGAGTATCGTTATCGTAGAGAAAGAAGATAAAATTTATAGACCCGCCTACTTGTAGGGCATTTACACTCAATTAAGCTGCTACCTGTATCTATCTTGATTTTAGACCATTTTTATTTCGCCTTGATTTCTAGCAGCATTTTGTTGAGTCAAACCCTAAAGAGTCATCATATCTGACCGTTGATTCTCTTCCTTTCTGAGCTTTTCTATCAGTTTTGTAAAGAAAAAAAAAAGCACGCTTAGTCGCTGTCAAATCGATATGAATATAGCGATAAGCATGTTTGAGCTATAAACACATATACAAACATCAGCAAGTATATCACGATACAAGCACTGCTGAATTCCTTGTAATTGATTGAGTTAGTAGCCTCTTAGTTGATAGACATATGTGGTTGTCTCGAATTGTTATATGTTAAAAGCCTTTTTTTTTTCATTGAATTCTGCTCTCAAACAAACTAGTTAGCTTTTGTTTATCCTTACAAGAACGCTGAGTGTCTTATCACATGGGAAATAGGTCTAAGTTAGGCTTTGAGGGAGTCCACTTTGCCTTCGAATGAACCGAGCAAACAGGCGCTTGATGCGCTTGCTGCCTGCGTAAGATATGAAAGAGCTCTATATGATGCCAATCTAGCGATGCTATAGATAGTAATTTTTCAACAACTTTGAAGAACATCTAGACAGCATGTCTTGCAGCAAGTTGAAGCGATTCGATCTTTGGTGGATCAAAAGAACTTTGGAGGAGTTGGTGTTATTTTTCAACACAAATAAAATCAACAAACTGGTGTCAGAAGGGTTCCGAGGCTGACCTTGTTAGTCGTGTCTCTGGCCTCTTTTTCGACCCTTTTGTTTGAAAAACATGGCTTTGATTGTACAAGGTACTTCATCTCTTACTCAAAATGATTCAAAGCAGTACAGCTTACTCGCGCTTGTAGAGGCCATAAAAACCAACTGTTGCTTACGAAAGTAGTATCAATAACTACACTGCATTCAGGTAAAGCCAAGACAAATAAGTATGTCTGCCCCCTTACCTGACCTTGTTGTTTCGAAGAACAGTGACGAATATTGTTGCGCCGAGTATGGCAGAGAAGACAGGAAAGATGCCAACTGGAAAGAAGCTGTTGAGGGAAGCTTGAAGCTCCCAAAGGAGTTGAAGTGTTTGTTGCTTCGACAATAGAGTCGCCTTGGATCAGACAAGCAAGAGCAAATGAAGCAGGTGAAGGTGTTTGGCTTCTTATGCATCAGTAAGTATATGGCTCAACGTGTCGTGCCAAACGCCATACTGATGTATTTTTTTTTTCAGAACTTAGGATGACTGTGGAGATTTTAGATTTCCCAGCAAACTATGTGTGCCGTTTGTTGAAGCTAGAAGAGGTAAAAGTACCATGTGTTGAAGAAGAAGTTGCAGAGAAGTCCACTGAAGTAGTCGAAGTTATGTGGAAGATAAAGGTAGTACATTCTAGAACTGCTTTCAAACAACAGCTGTCTTACTTTATCTTTACTTTAGTTGGTCTGATAGGAGGTGATGTTGTAGGTGGAACGTGCTTTTGTGCCTACTGAAAGAAGTACTTTAGTACAGAGGAAGAGAAGAGCAAGAGCACTTCCTGATAATGTAAACAACCTGAAGTACAGTCATTCCCCGATTTAGGGAACGGTCTTGAGGGAACTGAAGTTCGTTTAATGCTGAATATTCCCTGCTATTGCTTTGAGAAATAGGGAACGACTTTGATTTGAAGAACGGTGTCGAGGGAACCAAAGCCGTTCCCTAAATCGGGGGGGGGGGTGACTGTACAGCGAAAAGATACAATAGACAGAGGCACTGGTAGCCATACCTAGCTGACGCTGGCAGGTCACCCCAGGCCTGAACAGCACAGCCTAGAACTAAAGCAAACATTTTTTTTGTTCTTCTTGACATAAAACCTTTTCATATCAGAATACCTGTATGAACAGCGGATATAACCTGTAATACCAATAAGGTCCTAAGTTTAGTACCCAACTTGTAAATTCCAAGTGGTAACAAAGGCACTGGTTAGGTATTCATTTAAAAAAAAAGATAAAAACTTAAGAAGAATATTTAGAAAACGATATGCTTGAGTGATAAAGACATGTATACATATCTTTCTACTTAATTTCTAGAGCAATCAGATCACCATTCATCAAGATACAGATTTGCAGTAAAATCACCCTTCTAACCACCCCACCCTACCCCCCCCCCCCACCAAAACCTTGATTTCCAATATTGAACATTAGGGTACTCTTGAGCTTAATATTAAACTATGTTTGCTCAAAGTGGCTTCCTTTTTGGGGGAATACGTTCCAGAAAGTAAGTAAGGGTAGCCAGATGTGTATTCCTCTGACGCCGAGACCTCGATATCGTGACGCCAGATTTCAATATGTCCCTCTGAAGTCATCTATCATTCTCCAAGCTATCAAACAAAGAGAGAGAGACTATGTGATCAACAAACAAGACTGCTTGTTTCTATGCATGTCTTTTAAGCTTAAAGTATAGATCCGTAGTCGTTGGCAAGCGAGAAATGTTTATCAAGCCAGCTTTTTTTTCGGTCTGATACCTACCCAAAAAAAGAGCTTTTTTTGTGCTTCTTTTCCTTTTTTTCTTTTCTTTTGGTCTTGACTTGCCTGAGCAAAGCAAACCTAATGCAAGTCCATGGTAAACATAGTGAGTTTGCGCATCAGCACTATGTTTGAACTAGATACCGAAGAAATCAAGCTACTGCCTCTCTTCCTTTCCCTAAGCCCTTGAAGGCAGTATTATTCAATCCCTCACAGAAAACTTTGTTTGACAGATCATGTGGGTTGACTATCATGTAGAGCTATTCGCTCTCGAAAGGGTCCTATCCAGATTAATGATCTATCAAAACAATATCATGTAAGCTAAGTTAAATCCTAAAGCAAAACTACAAAAGGGTTCACTCTCCCCGACAGTTGGGCGGAATGGCATTTTGACACTAAGAGTAACCCGTTAACTGGCGAAAATGAAAATTGAGTTGATATAGATGTAATCGTTAGTTTTCTTCCTCATCCAATTTCGATTTTCGCACGTTACACCCATTTGATTCTGATAAAGTTAGTACCATTCTAGAGCTCATACTAGCGAAATTCTGCAAATGCTATCAGTTTTTATATTTTGGTCAGAGAACGCCAGTTTCAATAAGTTTAATTGCATTAGAAGCTGATATTGAACTCAAACTCGCATAAAAGCCACTCTATTAAAAATTATTTTATATCTTTCTATTTTTCTCTGGTTTATCTCTCAAAGTATGGCACCTTTAAAACAAATAGAGTTTTATTCGGGCATAGGCGGCATGGTAAAGTTGAGGTCGTTAGAAATTAATGGACAGTCATATTAAACGTAAAACCAAAAGCATTTTGCTGCAAAGTTAGCTGACTGGGATGTCGAGATCTTGAAGGCCTTTGATATTAATACCGTAGCCAATGAAGTATGTAAAGTGTCCTTCTTATTATTGTCATAATCAGAACCGTTTTTTCACTATTATTAAAGCCTCTAACCTTGCGATTGACAATAGATCTACAAGTACAATTTTGATCCAAAAACAATCGGACAGGTAGTTTATGTGGATTGACAAGATAGAATGAGGAGAGTGTTGACTAAAATATGTCTGTGTATGTGTAGCATTTAATAGAGACTCTTTCAACAGAATATTATGATAAGATGGCAGCTGATATCTGGACTATGTCACCTCCATGTCAGCCTTATACACGCATTGGTTTACAACAAGGTAGTGAGGATCCTCGAGCAAAGAGTTTCCTGCATCTTTTAAAAGTATTGGGTGAAATGAAAAAGAAGCCTAGTTACATTCTAGTTGAAAACGTTAAAGGATTTGAGGTAAGGCCCCACAAGAACTTTCGCATTCTCTCTTTTCTGACCTTTTTTTGCTCTCAAAGGAATCTGACTCAAGAGACATGCTTGTGGACAAATTAAGACATTGCGATTACAGCTTCCAGGAATTCTTATTGACACCCTTACAACTGGGTATTCCTAACTCTAGAATGCGTTACTATTTGCTGGCTAAACTGAAGCCACTCTCTTTTGTCAGACCTGTGACAGGCACAATCATTACTCATATTCCATTATCCGATGACATGTCTCAAGAATTTGTAGATAAAAGAGTAAAAAAAGGAGAGGTATTAGACGAAGAAAAATTAGTGGATGAGACGATCAAGCCAGTGGAGCCTCTATCGAAGTACATTGAGCATGAGAAACATTATGAAGAATACTTGGTCACAGACAAGGTGCTGGCTAAAAATGGGCATGTATTTGATATTGTGAAACCAGATGGACACCGTAGCTGTTGCTTTACAAAGGGTTATTTCCATTATGCCCAAGGTACCGGCTCTATTCTTCAGATGAATCAAGAGGCAAATGTAAGTCCCTGGGATATGATATGGTAGATATAAGGATATTTACGATGCTCATTTACCCAGACTGCAGAAGTCTTCGATAAAGCAATGATCTACAAAGGAGTGGATGAAGAAAAGCAGTTAGAATTGCTGCGATCTCTGAAACTGAGATATTTCAGTCCTCGCGAAGTAGCCAATTTGATGGGATTTCCACCAGAATTCAAATTTCCAGACACATCCTCAGTAAAACAACGGTATAGAACGTTGGGCAATAGCATCAATGTGCGTTTAGTGTCTGAATTAATGCGATATCTTTTAAAAGAGCCCTAGAGATTGAAATAAATATTGATTGTACTGAAGGAAATCAGCATATGCTTTCATGAATAAAGACTTACTAATAAGTACTCATGTCCTTGATCCTTGCTTCCTCTTTTTGCCCTTGCATTGAACCAAAGTTACCTTTGGAAATTTAACTGCAGACTTTTTTTTTTAGTAATCCGCCATTTGACATTGTTGTCACTCTAGAAATTTCTTCAACTTTTTTTTTCTTCTTTACTCTATGGCTGCTCATCTGTCGAACACAAAACCTTCGTTGAAGCAGATCTTGTTTAACAAGCTAGGCTTGGCTGATTTGCCTATTCGAGTCAACTGTTGGTTTTGTAACAATGATTCATATTTACTGCCAGGATCGAAAAACACCGTTGATCATTGGTATTGTCATCTGTGCGAGAATACAAATGCAACAGATAGTGTAGGTAATAGGCTTTTCTTTTGACCATGTAGGTAGTACTAAGCTTTGTTTTATTATAGAATGGCGAAATACTCGATCCTAGTATTATTGAAATCAACCGTTCTAAAACAGACTATTATGGTGTGTGCGTTTTTAAAGGAAACAGATAAACAATAACTGATGTGGCTTTCAATAGCAGCACCAAAAACACATACCAGCACCAATAGAAGAACAGCTAGCACCGGGAATTCACTATGCGAATCGTGTCAAAACAAGCAAGGGCTGATATACCACTTATTAAGTGACTATATACCTGATGAGACTGTAATGTGATGTTTTGATTTAAAATTATCCCTCACTAATGCTTCAATTGCACTTCTCTTCTTACACAGGATCCTGACTATCAATTCAAATGCGATAATGCTCATAATTATGAAAAGGAGCTTCATCGAAGACACCCTATTTGTGACGACTGCCAACAAAAAATTGCAGGTATTGTCGAGGATCAATACAAAGTACTCAGAATGAGACAAGTGAATGAAAATATGAGCGCCAGTCAAATATATGAAGAGAAAGCGGATTCTCTTATCCGCCCAAAGACCTGTACTTTGTGGATAAAAGGAACTGTGTTCTGTCTTGTTCATGCAACTACTATTGGGATTTTATGGATGGGTAATATGCTGCTGTTAATTCACTTTATATAACGCTTTTCTGATCGAACCATCTTAGCTATCTGGTACTACCCATACCAGGCTTATAACTACTTCTTGCAATATGACTTTATTGAATGGCTCAGATATGATTCATGGGGTGAATGCTTAGAACATCTAATACTGGAAAATATGTCTGCTTTGCTCCAAACAGGCTCTAATTCTTTGTTCATATTGGTTCATTGTACACTTGTAAATGATATTGATAGATGCAGCTGGACTCCGTATGATTATCCATGGACTATTGTAGCATTGAATTTGGCATCGCTTTATATATATAATTGGCATTATATTTTGCATGGAGCGCTTATACATGAAGAGCATTTGAAGTATTGGAAAACATACAAGGTAAAAACTTCGGGGATGCACAGCAGAAGATGAAGACTAAATAGGCAAGATTATAGGTGTTGCAGCATGTATTGTCCGCTATTCGCTTAATATCGACAGCTGTGCTATTTACTGTAGAAGACAATATCACTGGGCAATTACTTGTGTCTATCGCATTCGCTTTATATATGTGTGTAAAGTACTTGACATCGCCTAACACTACTAGTTGTGTTTTTTAACAGTTCCTTTTTATTAGATACATGTCATAAGCTTTCTCTTAGTGAAGCGTACAAACACATCCAAGTTTGCTTATATGCTCAAGCGTGATGATTCTAGAGTTAACACAGACACGCAAGTTCAACGCCAAGTAAGCCTAATGCCTGAAGAAATGTCAATTTGTGCTCCTAGTGTATGTGATGTTTCTCCACCACCTTCCCCAATCAACACTAGATCGGTAGCAAATAGAAATTTGGAAAAGGCTCCAGACTTTGCCGACCCTATTGTTCATATAACCAATAATATAAATAGTATGTCTTTTTAAAAAGAAATTATTAGTTTTCTTTTTGTTGCAAAATAAAGCGAACATGCTATAGATTAAGCTTTCATTGCAGTACCGCATCATTATATTGTTGTGAGGTAAAAGTTTGTTGCATGTGATTTTTCCTTACAACATACACAAAATAAACGTTACTTCTAGAAAACTGTCATCCATGTTTTCTTTTAAATGACTTGTAAAGTGAATTAGATAGCTAACAGAAATAAAGTTAGCAATATTTAGCCTTTGTCTTGGAGACAATGTACTGTTTTATATAAGAAGTACTAGATCCTTGACCATGTAATTTAATCAACGGCTGGGTTTGCTTGAGAAATATTCAAGTTCATGACCGTAACTAAGGCAGAAAGATTCGTATGGAGTTGAAACGAGCATACTAGAATAATATATAATGTGTCACTTTAAAAAAAAAAACTTTTAAACGCAAGTAATTTGAAAAAAAGCATACAATAAAATGAACATGATTAAGCGAACGTTTGCCAGTATTCTAAGTTGCTTAACGTAAATCTCAATGATTTTCCCTTTTTAAATTTGGCATCTATTATATGGTAATAGTGTATGTCTAATAATGGCATCATTGGATCTTGTTGTAAAAGTTTGACTGCATTATGAATTTGAGACAGATAGAAAAACTAGGAAACAGATGGTCTGATACAGTATGAAATACTTACTAAAGATATAATCACAGGAATTTATTGATGCCTTCATTAATATTTTCAAAGGTTGCCTATATTGAGGCAACTCTAATATGTCTCTTTGCTCTTAGCGCAGAAGTAAACGCTTTGAGATTGCTCTGAACCGTGTCTTGAACAGATTGGATTTATTTAAAAACAAAAGAGACAGCATTCACTTGTTTAATTTTTTTGTTTCGTCCAAACTTCGACCAATCTGATTTTTACAGCCCCGTATCTACTCAAACGCTACATAAGCTACAATTTAAGTAAATATCATTTTTATCTTTCTCGCGACGGCTTTACCTTATTTGTACTATCACTTTTTATCCTGTTTATTTTGGCTTGTTGCAAAGATGACCTAAAACAAATCTAATTTTCAGACCAACACGTGTTCGCTCCGTATAGTTATAGTAAGCAAAAAACTATCTCATGCCATATCCGTACTTAGCCAGCGACGTTGAGATTGATACAATGTCTTTCAAGGCAGGCAATCGCTTGTGCTTGGCATACTCGCTTCAAACCTCTATGGTCTTCGCAATCGTACAGAAGGAGAGTATAGTTTGTTACGAAGATAGTTATATGCGAGCAAAGATACATCACAGCTCATATGCGTATACAATTCTTTTCTCTCTTCAGACACAAATGCTAGTAGATTTTAGGTGATGATCTAACCTTAATGAAGTTTTTGTCTTCACCTTCTCGCGAGCTTTTCTATCTAACGTATGTATCAATTGTGACAATACAGAGGCATTGACTATGACATGTCTCATACTAAGTAACAATACATAGTGATACATCTATAGCTACATACACAACTATAGATGCAGCAGAATTGAGTATAACAGCAGCTACAAATACGTCATCCATCTAATTGACAATCACTGTAACAATAGTCAACTACATAAAGCGATTATAACTATCAAGGATGATCCATTTAGCTTGAAAACAATAATGAAGTCAGTAAGACATTAGCTATATTAAATATATTTACAAGCGTTAAAATGGATAGAATCCTTCTTTTTTTTTCTCTCTCTATATTCTCTCACTCAATACTTTTACTTAACCGAATAAAACTGTATAGCCAGTCTCAAAGTATTTAATTTTGCCTTTCTTACTACATTTTACTTTGGCCATATCAAAACGTTGCAATCCATCTCAATTGGGCTCTAATTTTAGATGAAATTTAGCATGATTTCGACTAATTTTTTCTGAAAAAAAAATAATCACTAAAGCAATACTATCTAACCAAATGTAAATATTGTTTTGCCAAATTTCTGCCAGAAGTAGTCTTTTCTCAGGAAGAGAAAATTAAAGAAAAAAAAATAGAGTAAAGTAAAGTAAAGTAAAGTAAAGTAAAGTAAAGTAAAGAACAAAAAGACATTGGCATGCTGAATTTGCACACCTCAAGAAGCTTTGATTCTTACTCTAATGTTGCATCTCTAGCCTTTTGTTCTATTCTATTCCATTCTATTCTATTTGCTCCTCTCTTCATTGTAGCTTGCAAGTAATCTCACAATCAGTTCTTGTCAGCTCAGAATAGACTAGACGCATTGATGGGCAAGTAAACTATTTTTGGACTCACAGCAAGACACAAAAGGCAAACGAAATGATCTTCAAGGTCTAGCGGCACAAAAATAGCAAAGAAAACTCAGACTCAATTTTTTCTTTCTAGAACTACGTAACGTAAATTTCGGCCAATTACGTCGCGCGAAATTTTCACCAGCCTCAGTCGCGGTTACACCAGGGTGTTCTATCCAATTTTTTGCTTCTCCTCTTTTTTTTTTTTTCCTTATTCTCCTTTTCAAACAAAAGCTTGCGACTACTGGAAGCCTGGGAAACTTCTGGTAGATACGAAACAGATACATATATAGAAGTCTGGTCAACTTCTAAAAGAGCTTGCAACACTTGAAGCGTAGCGAACTTCTTGTGAAAACAAATAACGAGATATAGAAGCCTGGCAAACTTCTAAAAAAAAAAGGCTGTCCATCTAGTTCGAGAATCTCTGGGTGACGATCTGGACTCTTGTTCTATTTGGCGGTCAAAAGCAAGCAAGCAAGCAAGCAACTGTTGAAAGCGTGACGAACTTTTGACAAGTAACAAAGGAATACAATAGAAGCGTGGCAAACTTCTAAAAAAAAAAGCTTGCAACTGTTGGAAGCGTGACGAACTTCTGGCAGATATATAGAAGCGTGGTGCACTTCTAAAAAAAAAAAAGGCTGTCATCTTTGGATCAGGATGATGGTCAAAAAAAGCTTGCGACTGTTGGAAGCGTGGTTAACTTCTGGCAGATACATAGGAGCGTGATTAACTTCTATGAAAAAAACAAAAGGAGTTTAATATAGCTCTTGATCTCAAGGGGCCTGAGGTCTTGAAGCTACATCATGAAGATCTTTGAAGCGTCATGAACTTCTTGGGCTGGATGATGAGGATTTTTGAAGAACCAAGGACTTCATTAATTCCAAGAGAAAAGGAGATAACCACTAAAAGCGTAGCGAACTTTTAGTCGCCAGAGGGTCTTGGCCATCGGCAGGTCTTGATTCCAAGGGAACATCTGAAAGCGTGGCGAACTTTTAGAAGCTATAGGGTCTTGGCCATCTGCAGGTCTTGATTCCAAGGGAACATCTGAAAGCGTGGCGAACTTTTAGAAGCTATTAGCTACTTTTGAAGGAGGAGAAAGAGTTGTATGCTTGTATGTCTCTGTGTCAGCGTGTGTGTGCGTGTGTGTAAGGGACTATATGTGTATGGCTTCTATCTTTCTTTGAATAGTTTTTTTTTTCTTCTGGTGAACTGTTTTATCCCCCCCTCATCTTCGCATCATTTACTTCTGTACTTGTCTTTTGTGCTTGTCTTTTGTACTTGTATGGAGTTGTTTGTGGTCGAAAGAGGGTATCTACTTTTCTATCATATCATGTATCAGTTATAGGAGTTTTTGGGCTCTTTTTTACCTACTCTACTCTGCTTTTGTTCTTTTAGGGCATCTGAAGAGAGAGAAAAAAAAAAGGTCAAGTCGTTGTCACTGATTAGGTCAATCTTGTCTTAGGATGTGTTTAATGGCGAAATAGGATTTGAATGCTTGTATTGGCTGTGCTACTTTGCAAGTAAGAAAGGAAGGTTTTGTATATGTATGTATGTGTTCTTTTACGCGTATGTATGTATATTATTACTAACTGAAGATGACAGAGTAGGTTACCGACTGCTACCATCTGTCCAGTCTAGGCACTAAACACTTTCGGTTGGGAGTTATGTCTGTCCAAGGCATCGCGAGCATTTGCATTGACCGTGCAACTTTGTAAGTGCTTTTCTTTTTCTGGACACCAACAGGGATGGAGTAGAAAGCTGATCGCTGCTTCCGTCTTGTCCGCGCACAACAACCCAGGATCAGAAGTTGTGTCTGTCCAAGGCATCGCGAGGACTTTTGCATATTTTATATTGTGCTTGATGCGAAAGTACTGAGAGGGAGCGATTACTTGTTTGTATAGTTTTGCTGATGAGCTATATGAATGAGGTACGAAGCATGATAAATCAGCAACCTTTTTTTTTTATATATATATACTTGGCAACCTATTCGGCTGACACTCATTTGCAATAGCATTTGAATACACACAAACACACACACACACACACACACATACCGATGCTCTATTTGCAACAGCATTTAGATACGCACAAACACACACTTATGTACAAGTGTCTATCTATATTTGCGCTTATGTATATTCACACACCCTATATATGGACCTGAATCGTGTATGACTGCCTCTCTAGCTTTTCGTGCACTTTTCACATATATATGTATACATATGTGCTTGTATTTATGGATACTGTATTATTTATAACAATGAAAATGAAAATGAAAATGAAAATGAAAATGAAAATGAAAATGGAAGTGGAAGTGGAAGTGGAAGTGGAAGCGAAAATAGGTGGGAGAGAAAATAGGTGGGAGAGAATGGAAGACAAAGAACAGTGATTAGTATACAGCAGCTTCTGCTATTTCGGAAGATTGTGCGAGACGTTGCCTTTTCTGTCTATGTGCTATGTGCTTCATGCTACAGAAAGAAGTGACCTGGCAAGCTTTGGAAAGCAGATCTGCTGGATGGATGGTTGGCTGGATATTTGATTACTTGGGTGGTTGAAGCTGCGAGTATTCGGTATACAGCAACAACAGCAACAGCAACAGCAACAGCAACAGCAACAGCAACAGCAACAGCAACATGCTTTGTTTTTTAGTAAAGTCAAGTCAAGGAAGAAAAAGATGGCTCAGAAAGATGAAACATGAACAAAGAAATCGCACAAGCACATACAAACTCACGCATACCCATACGCAGAAAACGGAAGGTGGATAAGAAGGTTGGAAGATTCAAAAGCAGAAATGGAAGCAGTACAGGACATAGAATAAATGGTGCTGCTTATACTTGAAAAGAAAGGCTTGTTTGATTTCGCTTTCTATGTTTGGATGAGTAAACGAAATAGAGCTGGATTTGTTTGGCGAAGGATCAGAGTGGGACAGTTTGCTTGGAATCCTGAAACACCAGGCAAGAGTGAACCTTTTTAGTAACAGATCGAAGATGCTTGAGATGATAAGTGAGGTGATGATAGCGACAAAGGCTAGAATTATTTTGAATGAAGAAGAAAAGATATACGAATTCTGTTGTTGCATTTGTTGATGGAAGAGAAGAAGATGAAGAAGAGGTAGAAGGAAGCGGTGATGTTGGTGGGGACGGAATAGTGCAGAGTAGTAGATACTAAAGAATCTCATGTATATGCCTCTTCTCAAGAATTAAAGGATTCAATCAAGAGTTCTTTCTCAAAGAAACCGTGGCTGTTGAAACGAACCAACCAAGAGTGCGTACTCCCGTCATATTTTTTTTTTTTGATTTTTCATCCTCGCCAAGTTTATAGAAATAGTTAACTCTTAACATTTGTTTTTATTTCTTTGTATCTCATATTTGATTTGAGCCAGTCCCCCTTTTCTATTTTCGTTTTTGCTTTTGAAAAGGGGATGAAAAAGAAACACAACAACAGTAAGTTCAAAGCAATGCGAATTAGATAGTGGTTAAGATAAAAATGCCTAGTCTCTCATTATTAAGCGAAATGGTCAATAGCGTTGATACCATTCACAGATAAGCATAAGGATGCAACCTAGGTGAACAGCAAGTCAAGATAACCAAATCCAATGCAGTCGTAATCAAAGAACATCATGCAAAAATACAAAGTTAAACGAAGCAGAAAAAGCATATTGGCTACATGTAATGTAGATCAGCAACCACATTACAAATGTCTACCCTCTTCATTTGATACAAGTCAGCCAAAATCTAGTTTAAGTAGAGATATCGAAACCATATCCCATCAGTTAGTATTATGACTAGCTGATTTTGTCGAAGACCTTGTCTCTACTTTCTTTTGTGGGTTAATCTGTCCAACATATTTATCAATTGCAGCAGTACAAAGAACTTGACTATAACATACCTCATGATAAGTAACATTGCATGAAGAAGCTTTGTGTATAGTTATGGAATTTAACTATAGGATGCAGTGAACAAATACAGCATAACCAGACCAGATCGCAATACACTTATATCGCTTGCATCTTCAGTAGGCACTGTGACAACAGACAGCGTCGTATAGCAACTATGGTTGTCAAAAATAACCGACTTAGTTTAAGATCAAGGATTAAACCAAGGATTGGATCATTGCAACATTCGCTAGCATAAAAATACCTGCAAGTGCCAGAACAAATAGAGTCTCATCTCTTTGCTCTTATACCTTGAATCAGGCAACTCGAATCAAGCGACTCGAATTAAGCGACCGACATTAGAGTATTTACTCCTGTCTCTCTTATAACAACATCTTCGATCCATATCAAAGTGTTAGAATCATCGTCAAAATAGTTTTTGGACATTTAATCATCCATGGCCTATCTTGTTTGATTTGAATTTAGAAACATGTCGCTAGCTATTGCAAACATATAGATGAATAACTTGGCTAGAGAACAGGATAGCCCAAATAGTATCTGTTTTTGTTCCTCTTCTTTGTCAACTCTCTTGTTTGATAATGGGTTCGTATCCAAGAACCCAGTGAGCTGGTATGCTGCTGCCATTGCTACTATACATTCTACTTCAGATCATGCTCCTTGACAGGGGAAGAGCATTCATTATGAACTACTATATCAGGATAAAAGAGAGCTCATTGCAAATCACAGCTTTGATTAGAGATTGAGGCTGATTGGATTTGCTCACATCCATAGCAGCCTCATGAAGCCCATTGTGTTCATCGTTGTATTTGACATTCTAGAGGTGAGAATCGTAAAAAAAAACAAATAAGAAATAAACACTACCAGATAGTAGTGATAACAACAGCAATAAATAGATGAAAGCCGAAGGCCACAAAAAAGAATAATGAGACTGTTCATACCCTCTCAGTAAGTAAAGATAAAAAAGAAACCAAGCCTTTCTTTTCAAGTATAAGCAGCACCATTTATTCTATGTCCTGTACTGCTTCCATTTCTGCTTTTGAATCTTCCAACCTTCTTATCCACCTTCCGTTTTCTGCGTATGGGTATGCGTGAGTTTGTATGTGCTTGTGCGATTTCTTTGTTCATGTTTCATCTTTCTGAGCCATCTTTTTCTTCCTTGACTTGACTTTACTAAAAAACAAAGCATGTTGCTGTTGCTGTTGCTGTTGCTGTTGCTGTTGCTGTTGCTGTTGCTGTTGCTGTTGTTGCTGTATACCGAATACTCGCAGCTTCAACCACCCAAGTAATCAAATATCCAGCCAACCATCCATCCAGCAGATCTGCTTTCCAAAGCTTGCCAGGTCACTTCTTTCTGTAGCATGAAGCACATAGCACATAGACAGAAAAGGCAACGTCTCGCACAATCTTCCGAAATAGCAGAAGCTGCTGTATACTAATCACTGTTCTTTGTCTTCCATTCTCTCCCACCTATTTTCTCTCCCACCTATTTTCGCTTCCACTTCCACTTCCACTTCCACTTCCATTTTCATTTTCATTTTCATTTTCATTTTCATTTTCATTTTCATTGTTATAAATAATACAGTATCCATAAATACAAGCACATATGTATACATATATATGTGAAAAGTGCACGAAAAGCTAGAGAGGCAGTCATACACGATTCAGGTCCATATATAGGGTGTGTGAATATACATAAGCGCAAATATAGATAGACACTTGTACATAAGTGTGTGTTTGTGCGTATCTAAATGCTGTTGCAAATAGAGCATCGGTATGTGTGTGTGTGTGTGTGTGTGTTTGTGTGTATTCAAATGCTATTGCAAATGAGTGTCAGCCGAATAGGTTGCCAAGTATATATATATAAAAAAAAAAGGTTGCTGATTTATCATGCTTCGTACCTCATTCATATAGCTCATCAGCAAAACTATACAAACAAGTAATCGCTCCCTCTCAGTACTTTCGCATCAAGCACAATATAAAATATGCAAAAGTCCTCGCGATGCCTTGGACAGACACAACTTCTGATCCTGGGTTGTTGTGCGCGGACAAGACGGAAGCAGCGATCAGCTTTCTACTCCATCCCTGTTGGTGTCCAGAAAAAGAAAAGCACTTACAAAGTTGCACGGTCAATGCAAATGCTCGCGATGCCTTGGACAGACATAACTCCCAACCGAAAGTGTTTAGTGCCTAGACTGGACAGATGGTAGCAGTCGGTAACCTACTCTGTCATCTTCAGTTAGTAATAATATACATACATACGCGTAAAAGAACACATACATACATATACAAAACCTTCCTTTCTTACTTGCAAAGTAGCACAGCCAATACAAGCATTCAAATCCTATTTCGCCATTAAACACATCCTAAGACAAGATTGACCTAATCAGTGACAACGACTTGACCTTTTTTTTTTCTCTCTCTTCAGATGCCCTAAAAGAACAAAAGCAGAGTAGAGTAGGTAAAAAAGAGCCCAAAAACTCCTATAACTGATACATGATATGATAGAAAAGTAGATACCCTCTTTCGACCACAAACAACTCCATACAAGTACAAAAGACAAGCACAAAAGACAAGTACAGAAGTAAATGATGCGAAGATGAGGGGGGGATAAAACAGTTCACCAGAAGAAAAAAAAAACTATTCAAAGAAAGATAGAAGCCATACACATATAGTCCCTTACACACACGCACACACACGCTGACACAGAGACATACAAGCATACAACTCTTTCTCCTCCTTCAAAAGTAGCTAATAGCTTCTAAAAGTTCGCCACGCTTTCAGATGTTCCCTTGGAATCAAGACCTGCAGATGGCCAAGACCCTATAGCTTCTAAAAGTTCGCCACGCTTTCAGATGTTCCCTTGGAATCAAGACCTGCCGATGGCCAAGACCCTCTGGCGACTAAAAGTTCGCTACGCTTTTAGTGGTTATCTCCTTTTCTCTTGGAATTAATGAAGTCCTTGGTTCTTCAAAAATCCTCATCATCCAGCCCAAGAAGTTCATGACGCTTCAAAGATCTTCATGATGTAGCTTCAAGACCTCAGGCCCCTTGAGATCAAGAGCTATATTAAACTCCTTTTGTTTTTTTCATAGAAGTTAATCACGCTCCTATGTATCTGCCAGAAGTTAACCACGCTTCCAACAGTCGCAAGCTTTTTTTGACCATCATCCTGATCCAAAGATGACAGCCTTTTTTTTTTTTAGAAGTGCACCACGCTTCTATATATCTGCCAGAAGTTCGTCACGCTTCCAACAGTTGCAAGCTTTTTTTTTTAGAAGTTTGCCACGCTTCTATTGTATTCCTTTGTTACTTGTCAAAAGTTCGTCACGCTTTCAACAGTTGCTTGCTTGCTTGCTTGCTTTTGACCGCCAAATAGAACAAGAGTCCAGATCGTCACCCAGAGATTCTCGAACTAGATGGACAGCCTTTTTTTTTTTAGAAGTTTGCCAGGCTTCTATATCTCGTTATTTGTTTTCACAAGAAGTTCGCTACGCTTCAAGTGTTGCAAGCTCTTTTAGAAGTTGACCAGACTTCTATATATGTATCTGTTTCGTATCTACCAGAAGTTTCCCAGGCTTCCAGTAGTCGCAAGCTTTTGTTTGAAAAGGAGAATAAGGAAAAAAAAAAAAAAGAGGAGAAGCAAAAAATTGGATAGAACACCCTGGTGTAACCGCGACTGAGGCTGGTGAAAATTTCGCGCGACGTAATTGGCCGAAATTTACGTTACGTAGTTCTAGAAAGAAAAAATTGAGTCTGAGTTTTCTTTGCTATTTTTGTGCCGCTAGACCTTGAAGATCATTTCGTTTGCCTTTTGTGTCTTGCTGTGAGTCCAAAAATAGTTTACTTGCCCATCAATGCGTCTAGTCTATTCTGAGCTGACAAGAACTGATTGTGAGATTACTTGCAAGCTACAATGAAGAGAGGAGCAAATAGAATAGAATAGAATGGAATAGAATAGAACAAAAGGCTAGAGATGCAACATTAGAGTAAGAATCAAAGCTTCTTGAGGTGTGCAAATTCAGCATGCCAATGTCTTTTTGTTCTTTACTTTACTTTACTTTACTTTACTTTACTCTATTTTTTTTTCTTTAATTTTCTCTTCCTGAGAAAAGACTACTTCTGGCAGAAATTTGGTAGAACAATATTTACATTTGGTTAAATAGTATTGCTTTAGTAATCTCAATCGCCTTAGGAAATGTTTTCTCAAGGGGACAATTAAATTAAAAAATACAGCAGCTGCTCATTTTAAAAGCTCCTCAATATTAGAAGCCATTTTTTAAGATTATGAACACTCTTAAGTAAAGTTACCCCTGTAACCACTCATCGCCTTTGGAATTTTTAGTTACAAAATCTTTCTTCCACTGAAAGGTGTTTTGTATTCTGCTTTAAGTTATCATTATTTCTCGTGACAATTTGAGCAAGCTTAAGTCCAATAATGAACAGTGAAATTACGGCAGACATTAGCTAAGTCATAGCAACAGAAAAACTATTGCTATAACCAATTGTTGAGACGGTAAAGTAACTGTGAGTAGCAGCATGTATAATAACTAGGATTAGTGTTCCGAAATTCAAACTTTTCGCAATACAAAATACTCACATGTGTATTAAGAATACAGTAATTGATACAATTGGAGATACAAATCTGAAAGAGTAAGTTTATTAATTTTTTGGTGAAAGGTTGGTCTTGTACTTTACCCTAAAAGGTACGCGCGCCATTACTGCTAGCCCTGCTTTGTTCCAAGAATAGTGGCAGCAAAAATAATAATAATGAATATAACACCGATTGTTGTAACTACAGAGAAGGATTGAATACAGTAAAGGCTCTCGAATCAAATAGCCTAGATACAACAGAAAAACGAATGGCCCAGGCAGACAGAGATTCTCTTGTGTTACGGGATTGTTCTGCTACATTAAGAACAACTATTTTGCGGCTACATACGGAGGTACCATTAATACTCTTGAGGCTTTCTTCATCTTTCTTTACAACTGTTAAATGATGGCTTGTTTCTTTAGAAAAAGAAAAAAAAAAGAGTGGAGACGTATCATGCTCGTTGGTTATTCCACTTCTATTGCGAGCAGGACTGCAGTAATGGTTTCTTGGTCTATGTTTATGCTCGTGATGCGCATTGTATGCAGCTATAGCATCTTCAGGGACCGTAACTGTCCTTGTGCGATGTTAAGAGAGAATTTTATTTGCTGCTTGTACTTCTTGACCTTCTGGGACAGCTTTTGCACGTTACATAATGTGTTGAAAAGTATAATTATCACATTGAAAATGGAATCATTAAAAACTGATCTTGAATTTCTTGAGAGTACCTATCCACTCTTTGTCAATGGTTGACGGGTCAAACACTGTTGCTATAAACGAATCAGTAGGAACTTTCAAGAAATAGTATAAGTAGCAGCAACTTACATTTTGTAGAATTGGATGTTGTGTATTTGATGTTTTAATTTTCTTAAGAAAAGGATTCACTTCAGATATATACAGTTTCATTATTAGTCCTAGAAAATATAATTTCATCTTGATTTTCTAGGAAACTCCCATTGATTATGACATTTTCAGTATTGCCGAAATATTTGTGTTCTTCATATGTAACTTATGTTGCAGGCTGATGTCTATTAGGATTTTTGAGAGAGTTGGCGTCATACCTTTGCTTCTTAATTTCGTTTCTTTAAGTATATATACCCTTATCAGATTCCCTTTGGTCTCTTTCTATCTATGCTATCTCCTTACAAAGATCACGGCTTGACTTGAGAGATATGTTTGCTGTCTTTTGGAGAGCTTTATTCGTCATTGTTTCATCTTGTAGCACCTACTGCTCCTTCTGCTCCTTGATCTTGTTTCTAAGAATAAAATCCCTTCTTGCCTTACATGCTTATTTCAACTGATCAGACACTTGAGTTATTTCTTAGTAGAGTCTATTGGTTTTGGAATGAGAGAAATTTGAGGTAGGAGCCAGTAGTGAAGCTATTACAGATAGAGATGATGGTGGCTGAGTTTCTTCTTGAAACTTAATCTGCTTGCATGTGTTGGGCAGGCGAATTGTTATCAAGTATGTTATAAACACGAATTGTTTCTACACCAGAAGTTATAATCATGTAGTAACCAAAAGCATGCTTCCATTCGTTACAAACAGCAAGTAGATGTTTCAGACTGAAAAAGAATTAAATATGACATCCTTTTGTTTAATTGCAAGTTGTCTAATGGCGAAGACATTTCCATTAAAATAATGAAAATTCACTGGTTTTATTTTGGCGTCAATTCCATAAAGGAGTCTAAAAAGAAATGGTGTATCTAAATGTAGAGTATTTAACTGAGAAGGGCAAAGAGAGCTTATTTACTTGTCCAATAGCACGAAAGGTGATGTTTTTCATCAACAAAAAAGCAACGTTGTATTGGAAGAAATTTTAAACGTCTCGGCGACGATATGTTGGGAGAAATTACGCTGGCAATTATTGTATAGATGTTTGATTCTTTTGGACTCCAATCTGAAGCTTGCCCTATTCGGATGGTCAGTCATACTTCAAATCAAGTTTTCACAATTATTAACTTTACCTTGCAAATGTTGTAACGAAAGTATATCTTGAGGATTTGGATACAAAAATACTCTTGAAGATTGGTTTCTGTACATTTTTTGAGCATGTTCTTTAGCTCGTTCCTTTCTTTTTTTGAACAAATTTTGTCAATGACTCTTTGGGTTTTTGATGGTCTTGCTTTGATTGTGTGAGATAGCAACCATCCTGCTTGGTTTGCTCAGGGGTGCAAGATGGACACGTAACGAATGACTTGACAGCTGATTCAGTGTCTTCCTAAAACTGCAAGACAGGTCTGCATGTTTTTGAAATTCACAAAAAATGTTGAAATAATTAGGACTTCTCTCATTCAAACATCTACATTTCATGCTCAAATCTTTACACCTTTAAGGTCACTATTTCAGAATTGAAATTCTCTATTCAACAAATATGTCAAACCAGAGATGACAATGCGCAGATGGAGAATGCAAGCTCAATCTCGAGGAATTGTAGGTTATATGGAGCAAATAGGAGATGAATTCTAAGGATGTCTTTCATTTGAGCTTGACAAGAAGAGGTTTATGATATCACAAATTTGCTTTTCAAGAAAGTCAGTTGTTGCGAATATATTTTTCAGAGAAAAGGAAACTAAAGTGCGAGATTATTTTTATATTTATCATCCTCTGCTGTCAGCTTGGCCTTTTTTTCTTTTTATGAAAAGCAGTAAGTTATGGTTACATATCTGCTTCATCAATTTCATGATGATTTTAATATAAGTTGTATTGGTAAAAAAAAAAGAAAAAACCCAGGCAATAGTCTATACAATGAAGGAAAGTCGGAACAAATTAAGAAGTGGGAGGCAAAGGTGGTATCGATTTGAGAACCTGCTCATAAACTAGAAAATTAAGTGAATGAATAGGGAAAGCTCGAAGAAGTGTCACATTAAGACCTCTATAAAGGCTCTTGATGCCATTCTTTTTAACCAAATGTTTAGCACAGTCAAGCACACCATTGTATTTAGGTTGAGGCATCATAATGTCCTTTTGTAGGTTTGTCTTGATAGCATCCACTGGAAAAACAAACAACCAACTAAGAATACCACAGAATCCCCCAGACATGAAATGAACTAAGGGTCCTGTTGTTGCTCCTCCTTCTGTCTGCTGCTTCGACAACAAGAACTTCATCGATTCATAACCTCCAAAGTATATGCTTGTGCCAAGTGCATCTCGAGCTAAAGTTAGGGGATTAGTACAAATAAGTCGTAAAACATAAGCATAATCCAACCTGAATGACAGCCTAATCCACTCCAAAGTCCAAAAATTCCTTTACGTTTCACTATTTGTTGAACAGCATTCCAGCTAGTCGAAGATTGCGCCAAACTAGCCTCTGATGCAGATAGACTGCCAGCCTCGATTTGACTCTTCAACATCATCTGCTCTAACTGACGCTGTATCTTAACAAGCTCTAAAGGACAACTGAGGATACCAATAAAAGCACCACTGACACCTCCACCAATGGAGGCTACCTTCGCAACTGAACTTAGATTATCAAATTGAGATCCATGCTGCAGCAAATAGCCTTTGGTTCCTTCATAGATTGAGAATGACACTGATTTGATAATACTGACGGTAACAAGAGGTGGGATCATACCACGAAAAAATCCGCGCGCACCTTCTTCGGCATACGTCACTTTGACACAGTCCAAAATCGACTTGTAATAGTGCGTTTGCATGCGAGTCTTGACTGAATCGAACTAGTGCATTTTTTTTTGAAACTATATGAATAACGGCTGTAAACTGTTAAATGAATATGGCTTACGGGAAATCCTGCCAAAACTGAAGTCACTGCCGCACTGGATGCAGCTACTATTGTCCTATTGGCTGAATATAGAAAATGATAAAGATGAGAAGGAAGGAAGCCAGATCAAACTCGATCAGGCATACCTTGGAGTAAGTGCTGCCTGTTACTATGGTTGCCAACATCAACATGGCTGTCTCTACATTAAGAAAAAAAATTATGAGTCTTGGATTTCCTAAAACAGCATTTTTCTTGCTTACCTAAAGTCTTTGACAGACATTATGACTCTAAGAAAGAATGTAAGGAAGCAGCTTATGCTCTTTTTATGTGCGGTTCTATTATGACAATGTGTGAATAGCTTTTGTCTTCGCTAGCACTTTGGCTGCTTTCTTCTTATCGAAATAAAGCAAAAAAGAAAAAAGGAAACGGAAAAGAATCCAGGGTCAATTTTAGAGCAAAATGATAGTGATTTGGATTAAAAAAATCCGGCCAAAATTAGTACCGAAAGATAAAGAAAATCGAAGTTGTCTAAACATACCAAATTAGGCGTGCAAATAGTTCTAAACTCAACCAGTGAAAAAAAAAACGATGAAGTATAAACCTTTCCCTGAGTTTAACTTTGGTGTGATTAAAGATACTCTTCTACTGCATCGCGTTTATTTCTCATGTCTTTTCTACGACAACAAGCTTTGGATAGCCTTTATAATGTCCTGAAAACTCCTGATAAATACGGAGACAAATTTCTTGTCAGAATCACCGAAACACCTAAAGATGGACTTGTCTCTCTTGATCTCTTACGCAACATGGCAGTCGTGTTAAACCAATATCCAGTTGAATATCTCGCTCATTGCATACCCTTAGACAAACAAAACCGTTTTAATTGGAACAGTGACGTTTCTCGAGTCGGATTGAAAGAACTTGCTCACTTCTTCGAGACAAATCCTTATGGTTTTATGCAACCAGAAGACCAAGACCAAGGTGACGTTTTTGATGAGGTTTTACCTGTCTTATACGATAATGGAAAGTTTTACATTGATAATGAACATACTAGAGTCCAAGCTCAAGACGTTGAGAAAAAACGTTCAGCCTACCAATATGATTTGTTGGATATAGAACCACTCGGAAAACGAAACTTCGATGATTTGTAAGTCTGTTGTTTCTTTCTTTTTCTCCATGACTGACAATTCTGTACTTGAAAACATGCTGCGTATTTAGATATCTTGCCAATACAGGAGTAGAATGTTTCAATTGCGGTTCAACAGAACATGGAGTAGCAAACTGTCCCTTACCAAAGAACATGTCTCGCATCTCAAGAAAAAAACGCGAACTCCGAGAAAATCATGCACGTAGTCTTTTCGATTCACCTCCGCTCCTTCATTTTGAGCCTGGTCGATTGTCAGATAACCTAAAGGAAGCATTAGGGATTCTGAAAAATGGCGAAGAACCACCTTATTACGCCAACATGCGATACTATGGATATCCGCCAGGCTATATGGAAAGAGAAGATGATCCCCTACTGAAAATATATGATGGTGATGGAAACGAAGAAGAAGTACCAAATACAGATAAACACAATTGTTTTGATTCATCACATAACAAACAAACAGTGGAATATCCTGGACTCAGCTTACCTTCAGCACAGCAAGATACAGATTGGCATTGTCAGCAGCAGCAGCTAAATGATTATTATCAGCAGTTAAATGCATATCAACAGCAGTTAGATTACCAGCAGCAATGGGAGGATTATTGGAGAAATCAGACATGGCAATGGGAAGAATACAACCAAAACAACTCTATGAATTACATTCCATTGACAAACAAACCAACGATTATAACTGATGACCAGAGTGTGGATATGGATCTATCGTCTGATGAAGATGATAGCTAAATAAAGAAAAAGAGAAGCAAAAAGAAGAAGGCAAGTAAAGAAAAAAAATAGTAAAGAATATATATTTGGATGGAACCAATAATAGGTGGGATAAGATACAAGAAATGCATGTTACCTGGTTTTTCTCTAATTGCCATAACTACTTGTGTCTAATGAATGCCAAAAGCCTTAATTCTGATTGACTCTCATGAAAGCATACAACTCTTCAAGAATCTAATAAGCTTTCTCATTAGTGATAGCATGGAGACGGTAAATGAGATAAGTTTAGCCTGTAGAGTTTATGCTGTCATAGTAATAAACCTGTCATTGTGGTAGCAACGAAGAAACATACTATCATCTAAGATAACTTATAAAAACAATTGCCTTCAAACCAGGAGCAATTCAATTTATTTTCATTAATTGTAGATTCCGTTGCATAGATTACTTAGATTGTATCAAGAACCCAGCTGCCACTTTATTCTTGCCCCCATCCAATACGTATTCAATAGCTTTAGAAATAAGTATACCTCTTCTTAAATCGCTTTTGATTGTCTAAAATTAGCCAAAGTATAAGCAATCATTTGTTCTTTGTAAGGCCATACTTCAAAACCAAGTAGTCTCATGTAATGCCATTTGTTTTGGTGCGGGTTGAAGTCATATGTTTTTTTCTACTCGACCTCCCAATCTGAGTAACCGAGTAACTGTAACAGGAACAGCTTGGCATATTCGCTCGACCCACAACATTTGCGAGCATGTCAGTATTTCTTTCATGTCTATGAATCATCGCATATGATTTAATAAATCTAAACTAGATAATGAAGTTTGGAGATCCAGAATCCGAGCGTTATCAGGCAATGACAAAAAACATCAGACTTGATCCTTCTTTGCTTAACCAATGACTCTGTGTTGCCAACTCATCCTTTAAAATATGCTAATGAGCACAAAGAACATATCAAAAAAATATGATTACACTGGTCCCCGTAAGTTCTTCTTATTCGAGATGTTAATTAATGTGCTACTCAAGGAGTTAGCTATTTTTGGAGCAACCTCAAGTGATCTAAGAAAATCGGTAATAAAGAGAACAAGAAACAAAGAGTGTCGCCTGAGTTTACAGAGCACATTAAAAGAAAAATGGGTAGTTAAATTTGTTTAAGCGTAATTTTGTGGATAAGAAAAGAGCGAAAGGCTGGGAATGCTACAGACGCAGAGTACATACTCCTATCGTCTGAACTGGTTACGCAACACAGTTCTTTCCCTCAAGATTAGAGGCTTATCAAGAACGAAAAGAATCATCGCTTTATAATACTGAAAGCAAAGCATATAAGGCGTTTCATAGAGATTGTAGCACCTTTCCATAAATGACATTTATGAATTAATTTTAATAGAGGATCACAAATGCTCAATATCATCGGCTATTTCTTTTTGCATGATCATTCTCTCTTTCAGATCATGTAATCCAAACATATCAACGATATGTATGTCAGACTGATTGTTCTGATAATTTAGAAGATTATGCTTTTTGCTATCAATGCGTGCTACACCACTTGAGGCTCTTCTTTTGGCGTTATCTACATATAGCCTCTGAATTGGATAGGACCCATTGTATGAACGGGATGCTCTCGAATTGCTAGTAATATCACTGACATGACCAAAAGCTCGTGGACTATGCCAACTTGTGTCAGCAGGGTTTTCTATTGCGGTTGTTTCCAAAAACTTCTTCTTTCCTTGAGTCTTCTTTATGTACTCAAGGGATTGTAGAGGGGTGTACTGAGATTTTGGTCGCGGCGATAATTGAACAGGAAATTCGACTACAGGATCTGGTTGAGTAACTCTCCCTACATCTGTCAATTCTTTTCTATACGAAGTCTTGGATGTTAAAGACTCATTTGAACTAAAGTTTTCATTTGATACTGGTCTTGTTGGTCGTAAGCAAGGAGTTGGTGTGTTTTGGTCTTCTCGACTCAATGACATCGACTCTTTGTGTTTAATTGAGCTTTGAATGGTAGGCTGCCTTGATGCGGTACCTGGCTTTTGCTGTACTAGAGGTAGTTTTTCTTGATTCCAGAATGACTGAGCACATGTTACAGCGATAGAAGCTCGTCGCAAAGGATGAATTGGTGGAGATTGATCTATATGTGCGCTACAGGTTCTCTTTAAGCTATCGATGCTCTTCTCTTTGAAATTGTGTCTAGCATCGAAATCGAAATTGGGAGAAAATATGGAAGTCGAAGCTGTTTCGTTCGAGTCATCAGCTAAAACACTCTGCTCGAGTGAAACGCTATTTTCATTGCTAAGGCTTGCTTTAGCAAAGTGGCTAGCATTTTCATTCCGAGTTCGAAGTTCTTTTCTTCCTGGATTATGGGGCTTCACACAAAAAAGATGTATCAAGGACCAATGTATCATTTTGGCTAATAATGGAAAATCAAACGCCTGTAATGTTTCGATATTTTCGGATTCCTTTCTATAGCTTGAGAGGTTTTGATAATCAACTGGTTCATCACCTGTTAATTCGCTTTTGCTTTTTGCCAGGGCAGAAGTGTTGCCTAAATATCGCATAGGAATGTCTTTGTATCTTTTTTTGCTGTTGTACAGCAATCTTTTGGCATGATCTTCTAAATAATTGTCTAGCAAAAACGAATGTCCGTCTTTGGTTGTTGCTGTGACAATACTGTATGGCTCATCGTCAGAAAAGACTTCATTTGCCTGTCTTCCGTGGATCTTTGTTAGCTTTATTGAAGGTATCGATTGTTCTTGAGAATGTTCATCATGCTTATCGTTATTGGATGCATCTGCACTACCTTGACTAAGATATCGACACCGAGCCTGATTCAAAAGCTCTGAAGTATCACCTATATCTTTGAACTTAACTACCATCTTGGCTAACTTTGGTGCTGGTTGAGCTGTAGTAGAGTAATATCGAATAGAATAGTAGTCATAAACATAGATGGATTTTATACTGTCGATAAATTCTTTGAACACAGCATTAATAGCTGGATCTGTGAAATAGATGCAGCTGACCATAAACCCTGGTTGAACCATGTTAGCACATTAATACAAATATATCAAGCTAAACAGCTATTTACCTAATAAGCATGAAAAGAGCCGATCAAGCACAAACACAGCGTAAGGAACAATCTCATGTTGCGATGCTGCGATTTCTATTCCTACCCCCCATGATTTGGAGACAAGAGGTACTGAAGAAAAATGGTTAATGAGAGGAGTCAGTGTAAAGTGCAGCTTGATTTTTAGTCACCTAAGGGGTAGCAAATGCATCTTAATGCAATTCTTTGAAATACATCGATATTTTTGTCCATGTACTTTCGAAGAACAACCACTGATTCCACATCCTTCTGATTTCTTCTTGGACGCATATTTAGGGCACTGGTATAATTTTGTTGCTTTTTTACAACAAATCGAATTGAAATGGCTGCACATATAGCTGCAAAAAGTAAAGAGAAAAGTAGACAGCCATAATACCACATCTAAAGATCAAAAAGAAAAAAATGTCAACACGAGACCAGTCTTTCTTTTTTACATTTGAAACTGTACCCAGTTGAAAATATGGACCATTCGGCCATCAAAGTAATAGTAGTACCTAAAGAAGAAACAAAAATAAGTTCATTGATTAAGAAACGAAATGTTGATTGATTTACCAGCATGACACTTCTGGTTTATCGTTTCTAAGGCCATCGGAATTTCCAAATGTATGAGGAATTACACTCACAATCACACCAAGCAAAAGTACGACTAAGTAGTAGACAATCTCAATCTTTAAAGATCTTGGAACCTTTAAGACAAAAATCATAACTAAATTCAAACCCACCATTGCTAAGCACATACATGCCATTGTATCAGATACAACAGTTACATACGCAAGAGCAAGACATGAAGCAGATTGAGCCGAGATATTGTCTGTGACTAGTTGACTAGCACAATAAAGCATATTGCATATACAAGAGAACACAATCATTCGTAGCGATAGTCGATTGACCACTGCAGGTCGATGCCAGCTCATAAATCCATGTACTACTAACACACAAGAATTAGCAATAAAGGATATGATAGAAGCAGCATGTCCAGCATTAGCTACACTTTTCCATTGAGAAGCAGTGAAATCAAAGTTTGCGTCTTCGATATCCGGATATCTGTCATCATCTGTCATGATAATAACCTCATAAATATTTATGACATTAAGACAAAAGAGGAAAAAAAAGAAAGAAAATTTACTTTTTGACATACTCTGGAAGTTTTGTTTATTTTTCTCGCACGCACGGACATTAACGAAAGTAATCGATTTACTTTGTTTGGTAGAATGTTTCAATTCATACACGAAAATAAAAGGCATGGAAATCACAGTAATGTGATTTATGTTTTCAAGATAGGGATCAAATACGACACACTGTGTTTACAGACGCTTGAAGAGCTCGCATTGTAAAGGGACTTGGTTAGCATTTTGCTCAATTGATGTTTAGAGCTATTTAAAAGAAAAATGCGTTGATGTGATAAGTTTCATGAGAGTGTCATACTACTGGGCTTTTGGTGATTAAAACCACACGATCACCTGAATCAGTATCCTTTTGTTTGATGTCTAGAGAATAAAGCTTATTTGGAGTATCTATTTTCTCACCTCATGCAGCTATATCTGGTGTTTTTCCCTTTTTCTGTACACCTGAGCTGACAGAATTACAATCACTACATCAAAGGTTTAAAGCTTTCAATTCGAATACACTTGATAATCAAGTATATGCGCTGTATGAAGAATACAATTGTGAGCTTTGATTTCGATCATCGCTTTTATTACTGCAGCAAAATTTTGTATAAAATTCTAAAACAGATGCTTTCGCTTTTTACAATGAAACAAGAGCTAATATTAACATGTCGCAGTTTCTCTTTGATAACAAAGTGGCGATACTTTATCTAGTGTCGGTGTGACTGCAACTATACTGAAAATAAGAGAATTCAAATTGAACGCTATAGCTTTAAAAAGTAGTTAATGTTAACTCAAAAAGGCAATCTGATTGTAAGACTTTCGCATGAATAGATATCTAATGATGTCATATCGTAAATCTTACCTGATTAGTGAGAACCAATTGTTACTTTTCTTTTGCCTTTTTACTGTTTAGTCCAGAATACGTCACCTGGATTGATGATAGAAGAATGTGATTACCTCACTTTTCCATAGTGTAAGTATCTCTTTTGGTAACTTTCCCTTTTAAGCTCAAGCTCCACACTTCAAGATTCTATGGACCAATGTTTTGACACTCAAGCCAAAAAAAAAAGGCATAAATCCTCTTTTGCTCAATACATGTCTTTTCTCTTTTTCTTTTCATTTTATTTTTGAATTTTATATTATCTAAAAAAAATGGGATTATTTTCACGACACAAGAAATCGCCTGAACCAAGTTTTCAAAGCGGTCCACCTCCTTATACATCCAGCAATTATGCACCACCTTCTCCACCAAAAGAACATATAAATCCAGATTCAAGGCCTTTACCTAATGGTTGGATATCCCAATATGACCCCAAATCAAACAGATTCTTCTATGTGTATACACCCAATGCGTTACGTCAGTGGGAGCATCCAGCTGACAAACCCTCAAGCTATCGAGGTGAAAATAACTCTTACAACCAATCCAATTATCAACAGCGTCCTTATTACCAACAACAACCACAACAACCTTATTATCAACAACAACAGCCATATTATCAACAGCAACCTCAATACATCCAACAATCCGCAGCGGGTCGTACCGGTCGATTTGGTCAGAGCGGTGGCATGGGCGGCTTCGGTACCATGGCTGCTGCTGGTCTCGGTGGTGGTATGTTGGGTTACATGTTAGGCGATGCTATGTCAGACGACCATCCTGATATAATTGAAAACAACTATTACGGAGACGGTGGAGGATTTGATAATGGAGGAGGATTCGACAATGGAGGAGGCTTCGACGATGGAGGCTTTGGTGATGGAGGATTTGGTGAACTATAAGGCGACTACAATAGTCTAGTTAAAGAATTATTATTACTGTATGAATGGTTTCTATAGTCTGTATCTTATTTCTCTATTATTTATAATCACACAATAAAACATTGATCATATTTTGGAACCATCTATCTACTTTTTCTTTCGGCTTATTTCTTGGTATCTACTCTTTAAACGAACATCATATCCTTGAAAGTTCATTGTAATTGAAGATTGTAGTCTATCGAAGAATTAGTGTAGTTGTGCGGTCTATAAGTCTCAACATGTTGCTGCAAACCATCTTTTATCAGGTTCTTAGATTTCTATGAAAAAAGTCAACTGTCCAGAAAGTCTATGGTCTGATGTTGACTCATCACGAAGAAAGCTCAACAGAACTGCAACTATGATCAAAGAAACTTTCTCAGCCATGACCTTGTATACATTAGGCTTCATTTACACAAAATAGAATAGAAAGAAAAATTCGTGCAGTAGAAGGCCTCTTTTCTTTCTTTTTTCAATGGCTTGACTAACAAACTGAGTACAAGGCAATGGTTTGTCATGCGCAAGTGTCATAGTTCCTAAATAAAGTGCATGACCAGATTAAAAATAGACAACAATTGGAAGTAGATACTCGTAAAAAGCAGATGCTTCTTTTTCCATAAGAGTATGATTTTGCTTAAGAAGGTGATGAAGATACAGTTACAAATAACCTTCTTTCATCCAAAAAAAAATAGGATATGGTCTGAGTAGCACTTGTAAATCAAAGCAGGAAATACTACGCCTTAAAATTGACCTCAATGCAATAAACAAATGTCTGCTTGCTTAGCTTACATCTTTAGTCCTTTTGATAAGGCTCCACAATTGATAAGGTTTGACACCCCCGAGAAAAAAATCGACTTGAAAACAGAATTAGCAAATTATACTTTTTTTTTACCTTATTTGACATTATGTTGAAAGCCACTCAGCATAAGCTTTGGAGAACGTCTTTTACAGCCTTCTCTCCCTCGCGTTTTTCGAGTGCTTCTCGTCGCTTTCAACATACAAAAGCAGGCATCTTTTCTCCCTTTTTTCAACCCTCAGCTGAGGAACTTTCAGAAGAACGATCAAGGCAACATTATCCACGTCTTACAGCCTATGACACAGCTAAATACAAAAAACCACCAACATGCAACAAGATGTTAGTACGCGATTTTATCGATGACTCTCTTTATAACCCTAATTACGGCTATTTCTCAAAGCAAGCTGTAATTTTTTCGCCAGAGACTGATTTTGACTTCAACAACATGAGAGATCATTTGGAGTTCATGAACATCTTAGGGCAGCTTTATAAAGACATCGAAGGAGATGCCGATGAAGTGGATGAGGTTGCAAGACAAGTGTGGCACACGCCTACAGAGTTATTCAAGGTAAATAAATGTAATACGTGCAACTATGTGTAGTCAAGAATCTGAAATGTATACCAAAAAACAGCCGTGGTACGGTTATGCAATTGCCAAGTACTTGGTATCAGAATACAAACTCAATCTGTTCCCTCACAAAGACTTGATTATTTACGAAATGGGTGCTGGTAATGGTACACTCATGTTGAATATTCTCGACTACATTCAACAATATGAACCTGCAGTCTACAAGCGCACACAATACAACATTATTGAAATATCTGGCAAGCTTGCAGAGAGACAGTCGGAACGACAGGATGTAAGAGATGCAAAAGATCAGCACAAATGTGTAAAGATTATCAATAAGAGTATTTTCGATTGGGATATCCATGTGCCCGATCAGTGCTTCTTTTTGGGCATGGAAGTTATTGTGAGTTGACAAGTCTCTTGTCTTTTAGTATTTACTCATAGTTGTATCAAATGAATAGGACAATTTCGCTCATGACCTGATTCGATATGATCTTGAGCATTTAAAACCTTATCAAGCTCTTGTTAGTACAGACGCCAAGGGTGAATACACTGAAGTATATGAGCCTGTAGGCAATGACGCACTCATCAACCGTTACCTAGCTGTACGTGATCAAACTCGATACCGCTCGCCAGTTTTAGCAAAGCAATTTTGGCTCAAGTGTTTACAATCGCTGCCTTTAGCACCTAATATGACTTCTGCCGAATTCATCCCTACTAAGCTCTTTTTGTTGCTCGAGACACTCAAAAACTATTTCCCTCAACATCGTCTTGTACTATCTGACTTCTCTAGTTTGCCTGATTCAGTAGAAGGTGTGGATGCGCCTGTTGTTCAAACAAGATATAGAGGTACTATGGTACCTTGTTCAACATACATGGTGCAGCCTGGCTGGTTTGATATATTCTTTCCTACCAACTTTGAGTTATTAAGAGATATGTATTTGCTGGTGTGTCGAGGATCAAAAGCAGGCAACGATAAATCGGTTAAGGTTATGACTCACCGCGAATTCTGTGAACGATATGGTGATGTGGAAAGAACAACAACTAGAAGCGGGGAGAACCCCATGTTAATGTATTATGAAAACATGAAAATGATTATCACTTAATAAAGTAAGACACGGTTAGAGTTACTCAAAATAGGTAAACATATTGACTGCTTGTGTCACACTGTACCTATATTTTAGAAAAACAGACATTTAAACTTTTTCTTTTTTTCGTTTACTTGTGCTGATTTCTGTCATTTTATGTTGAATATGAGAAAGTAAAAAGAAGATGTTATATTTGCCACTATCAAAGCATTATTAAGCCCTTTCCCATCACTCAAACTAGACAATACGACTTGCATTCTCAAATCCTATTGGCGTTAGCCGAAACTCTTGCTGATTCTCGAGCAAAGGCAACTAATGATGAAATACAAAAGCTTTTCAGCAAATGTCCTACTGTTCCTTTGGAAGATGGCTCAGATATCCTTTCAAGGCATGAAGCCCCAGGATTGGGTACAATGGTAATGCAAATGTGCATATATTTTACACCAACTGAGTTGCCACTTGTACTCATTTCAGTTTAATTTAGACTCGACAAAGTCATCAAGCAATTGCAGCACTCGTAAGATATACTGTCAAAGCTGACAAAAAGCGACAGTTAGAGGTACTTCCTCGTCTCATAGCTTACATGAGACACTTACCAGCTTTTCGCTGGGATCCAGTAATTTTAGATGGTAATTAAACATATTCGGTCTTCCAAAAACAATACAGATACAGACATATGTGTTCAGATCCTAATATACACTTTCGCATGACCTATAGGACTTCCACCTTCAGATACAATCACTTTTACTTTAGTCTCTGGTCTTTTGGAGATTGCAGATAATTGCTTTGAGCAATATGAATATATTTCTGGCATATTATGGCAATATTCGGAGACGATTGTCAAATACATGTCCGATAATGGTAATTGCGCAAAAAGTAAAAGAGACAGACTAACTGATGATAATATATGTTAGACTTCACTATCACTTTTATTTTACCCTCTTTGGCAGGTCTTTCGAGGGCACTACAATTCTCCCCTTTCATTTATCGTACTGATCAGCTGTTGGCATTGTGTCAAAGAATACAACCTCTCATTCGCGATGATTTAATGGAATCAATTAGAGCATCTGTGAACAAATCTCTCAAGGACGACGAGGATGCATCATACAGTCGACATATATTAACCTGCTATTGGGAGATGGGGATACCGCTTAGTCCTAACGGCTTCATTCACGGGTTGCTTGTCATGTTCCGAAATACGCTAACTCGCGTGCTGATTCCTAAAAAGGATCAGGGTTTGTTGAACAGCCATAAAACGTATTTACCGCACGCTATTCAGAACGCTTGGTCCACCCTTCTACAACAGCCTGCCCCCACTATAGATCAGGAAGATATACCCGGTCTAGTTCAAAGTATGAAGCGTATTTATGAACTGAGCATTGAGTATTTTGAAGATTTACAGAAGTATGCGGAAAGAAGCATTCAACAGGGAAAGAAGTGGACTCAAGATGCATATATGCAAGAAATTATGGGTACTAGTTTGGTGAGTGGCATTCAATCCTGATGATGCTATTGCAACCTTTTTCTCACTTTCTTGTATTGACAGCATGTTGCTTCTTTGATCTCTGTTTGTATGAAACAAGTGGATGATTCATTGGTAAACTATATCACCGACTGTTTGTTTGACGTGCCACAAGATACTGAGTCTTGGGTACAGATTGCTGCTTTGGATGCTGCAGTGTTGCTAGCAAAGAAGTAAGATATCAAAATTAGCATTGGTTTAAAGAAAACGTATTTATTCTCATTTTAGCTTTCCTCAATTAAATGCAACCATGATAAACACTATATGTCGTTTCCTGGCAACACCTTCGCCTGTTTTTGAATGCTTAGTAGAGCAACAGTCCAAGAAGTGTGTCAGCATTCAGCAATATGCTATTGAGCGATTAGCACAATGTGTTCAAACACAGTCTCAGACTCAAGCAGCACTGTCGACAATATATGCGCTACTTAACGAAATCACGCGCTATACAGAAGAATCAGACGAAAACACCACAGGTATCTCTAGTACTTTCATTAAGGAGAAACTAGATGAGAACCAGAAGCGACAAATATGTGGCAATGTGCTTTCAGCTATTGTGGGTGTTGCTGTGTACCTGAAAGATGACCACATTATATCCCAAGCCTTCTCTATGCTAGCTCTTCGACGAAAATCTTTACCAGCCTCGATTATAGCTTCTCTCACCATGCACCTTGTTGATCTTGCTTTAGTGAGTTCCAATGAAACTTTCATTGATATCACCAATCTGTTAGCAACATTAAGCAAAGAATCTCTCCACAATGCTAGCCAATTGCTGAGTATGTCTGTTCTTAAAGCTCAAGAATCTCTGGCTGTTCAGTTGGTTAATCGCCCTGAGTACTACCGCCTTTATCTTCACAATCTTCTTGCTCTATTCATTGAAAGCGGTAACACGATTCAGCGAACTATGATCCAAAAGAAAAAAGAGAGCGACCATTCACTCCCACAAAAACTTGGTGGTCTTTTACCTGTGATAAGCAAACTGCTTAAACAAGAGGACTTTAACCCTCATTTAGACTCAAACGAGGAGACTGTTGCTTTGTTCAGAAACATGTGGTTTCACTGCGTCTTGTTTGGGTTTGTTACTGATTCAGTATGGCTACGCGAATGGCATACCTCTCTGCTTCAAATATCTCGAAAAACACCAGTACTTGTGAGTGCTACAACCAACTACCTTGAGAGTGATCTGGAACACAATTCGGTTCTACGCGCTAGTGGCTTAAGCGAACATGGACTTGGACCTCTGCGTCAGAAACTCACGAGTTACCTACCCAATATATCTTACGAGATCAAGAATTTCTCGTTTGCACAAGTCATTTTTGGATTAAGTGTTTATCATATTGAAATCATGCGTGGAAGAATGGGCAACTGCTCTTATGTACTCCGCTACTTCATGAATGATGGCGTGAACACCAGTGCACTTGTCAATTGCCTTGAATCTATTGCAGATCGCGTTGTACACACATTTGTGAAGGACGCCGCAAGAAAGGCTCTGGATCAGTCATTAAGTAAACAATTAGGCGCTCAAGTGTCATCCTTACTACAGCTTTGCTGCCACAAACGCAAGAAGGTCCATTTAATGGCCGTCAAAGCAGTAGAGCGCATAGTGGCATCGTTTGCTCAGATATTTTCAGATAGTGAGTTGTTGACTCATTTGCTGGAACTTGTTCAGTTAGTTTGGTTGAGTTGTGAAGCTGAATATCGCGACGAATATTCGCCCGTTTTTTGCTTTACTTCTTCTCGTATAAATGTTACAATCGAACTTGGTGATGACTATACTTACCGTAGAGAATTGTGCACAACACTTTATGAACATGCTCACAAATGGCTAAGTATGGCCCTTGTGCGTGCACCAGTTGAAGTGTCAGGGTTATTGCAAGATTATATAGCCAAGTTTGATAGGTTTTCAAGCACTTGTGAGCCAATCCACTTAGGTCGCTCTTTGGCTCTCGAGATTGGAAAGCTATCGTCCAAAAACGAATTATCAATAGGTGAGCTGGCAGTTCCTAGAGTTTGATTTGAATGCAAATTTACTGACAGCCATTGTTAGATTATGTACCTCAGTTGTCTTCAGTTGTAGTCGACGAGTCCTCTATTTTCATGAACAATTTCAAGTCTCGGCAGTTTTACTCTGGTGAAATAAGCGGCATCGAATATTCAACAAAGACTAGATGCCAACTTGAACAAGAAGTATCCGGCTCTCATCTGATCAATCAAACTCATTCTATTATTGAAACTCTGTCTGCTCTTTCTGAAGACATCAAGAATAAGCAAACTAACATTGCTATCGAACGCCTTAGTCGTGTTATGCATCGCTCAGCAGCCTTAGCCATTGCATTGCCAACAGTCAGCCCAATAATTGTTCGCTATTTGGCTGAGATTCCAATCATTATGTTTACTCCTGAATCACTTGATGTTGGCACAACTGTTTGGAATTGGATGCTTGTTGAGCGTCCTGAAATTGAAAACAGATTGATGATTGAAATTATGAATATGTGGACCTGGGCAATGCATCACCGCAAAGGTGTTTTCTCACCTTTCTTGAACACAAAGCATCCTTTTGTTAACAAGATGACATATACTCCTTCAGATAAGGCCGCTCGAGAAACAAATCAACAGATTGCCATGTTTTTATTTGCACCTCATGTTACATGGATCAAGTTTCTAAGTAGCCGTTTCTATGCTATGCGCCATCGTAGCAAACATCTAGTCAATGCTTTTGTTCAGCTATTGCACACCACCTTTCACAACGCAAGCCTCATGAGTACTCACTCACTTTCGCGGTATGCTCGATTTTCATTGCTGCGATTAGGTCTCAAAGTACTTCAATCAACTCGGTTAGAAGCATTGGCTGAATATAAATTACGAACAGCAGTATATCAAGCTGCTTTCGATTGGTTTTCCCAAGCTCCCAAATGGCATTATGGTGCTCGCAAAGGATTAGCTCTTATGGAACACAAATTAATGAGTGAATTTCATACGGCTGTATCAAACGATTCACCTGACTTGAGAAACTCGATTTCTTGCTTTTCTGCAAAGGGTACAGGCACTGATACCGCAGATGAACATTTCATGTTTCTACAAGGTAGGAAAAGGGAAACCTATGTACACAGAACGGTAGATTTATCATGAGCAACATTAACTTTTTTTCATGTAGACAAAACATTAGATGATGTACTGAAACATCACAAAAGCGCGCACAGTCTCTTGTTACTCTTTATTGAGAGCGAGTTGACCAAAATATCTGTCTGGTGTAACCCCTTGAACACTGTGGGTGCCTCTAGTCCCATCAACTTTAGCAGTAGTGCTGAAAAGTCATTAGTCACTGATGATGCATGGAAAGAGGTTGTACGGTTTGCATGGACCTTGTCACCCGCTCTTGCTGTCCAAATGGGGTCCCGTTTTGTCCAGCCTATTGTAAAAAAAGAACTCCATCGACTTATTGCTAACAATCCAATGGATGTAGTGGATGTGCCCGAAGCCCTTGTTCTCCTTCTGGGTGAAGGCCTCACTCCTTCTTCAAGACTGAACCTGAGCGCTTTAAAGTACTGGGCACCTGTTCCCGCAATTACTGCAGTGAATTACTTCCTACCTGCTTATGGCAATCATCCTCTGATTCTACAATATGCCATGCGTAGTCTGGAATACCATCCAATAGAGACGGTCTTCTTTTATGTGCCACAGATTGTTCAAGCCCTGCGTTATGATAGTATAGGCTACGTGGAGCGTTATATTCTGGAAGCTGCCCAGACTTCTCAGTTGTTTGCTCATCAGATTATTTGGAATATGAAAGCAAACTTCTTCGTAGATGCTGATAAAGAGTGTCTGAAGCCAGATGCATTAAAGCCTACGCTCGAGAAAATCATTGACGATATGGTTGGCTCATTCACAGGAGAGGATAGGGCATTCTTTGAACGCGAGTTTAAATTCTTTGGTGATGTTACTGCAATTTCTGGCTATTTGAAGGAATATATTAAATTTGGTCAAAATGAAAAGAAGCCTCTCCAAAAGGTAAACCGATTTGATCGAGTGCCTTTTGATTTGAAGCAGATGCTAACGAGTCACGTTTTGTATAGAAACGCTTAGATGAAGAGTTAGCCAAGATTAAAGTAGATGTTGGCGTCTATCTTCCTAGTAACCCTGAAGGTCATGTCATTGACATCAACCGTACTTCTGGTCGTCCACTTCAGAGCCACGCAAAGGCACCATTTATGGCCACCTTCTTGATTGAAAAAGAAGAAGAGAATATGGCAGAAATTAGTAATGCAATCATTCAATCTTCTAATCATCAAGCACCCCAACAAAAGCAAACAACAAAGATCTGGCAAGGCGCTATTTTCAAAGTAGGCGATGATTGTCGCCAAGACGTACTTGCCTTACAACTGATTGCTGTATTCAAAAATATATTCACTAGCATTGGCCTTGATCTCTATGTATACCCTTATCGCGTGGTAGCTACTGCACCCGGTCGTGGTGTAATTGATGTGATTCCTCGCTCTATCTCTCGTGATCAATTAGGTCGTGAAAAAGTTAACAGTCTGTATGATTATTTTGTTGCCAAGTATGGTGGCCCAGAGTCAATCCATTTCCAACGTGCACGTATCAATTTTGTGCAAAGTGTAGCAGCCTACTCTGTTATCTCTTATCTACTTCAAATCAAGGATCGTCACAATGGTAATATTATGCTAGATGATGATGGCCACATCATTCACATTGACTTTGGTTTCATTTTCGATATTGCTCCGGGTGGTATCGGCTTTGAAAGTTCCCCATTCAAACTGACAGCTGAGATGATTCAGGTGATGGGTGGTGGATCAGAAGAACAAGCATTTAAGCAATTCTCAGAATTGGTGATCAAAGCTTACCTGGCTGTTCGTCCTTATGCAGAGTTAATCATGCAACTAGTGACACTCATGCTCCAATCTGGTCTGCCTTGCTTTAAGGGAGAAACAATCAAACGTATGCGCACTCGTTTCCAGGTCGACAAGTCAGATAGAGTAGCTGCTGATTTCATGCTGATGCGTATCAAAGAATCGTTTGCTAATCAAAGAACAGTTCTCTATGATTACTTTCAAAAACTTACAAATGGTATACCTTACTAAGGTTTTGCTGACAATAAAAAAAAGCTTCGTTTTTATTGTTTCATTATTAAAATAACGTGCAATTGTTTTTCTTGATTTCTTTAAAAGAAGATTACTTTCTTTGCTTTTGGGCAAGGAAGTCAGAGAATTCTTGATAAGGACCCTTAACGAATTCAGTTTCTTCCCAAAGATCAGGAGTCAAGAAACCGTAAGTGTTACCAATGGCAGCGAAAGTAGCCTTGACGAAGTTACCCAAAGTACGGGTAGAACCACGAGAAGAGGTGTAACAATCGTTGATACCAGCCAATTGGAGGACACGCTTGGCAGTAGGAGAGGCAACAATACCAGTACCACGGGGAGCAGGAACCAAACGGGCCATGACGGAACCACAACGACCAGTCACCTTACAAGGGACAGTGTGAGGTTCACCAAGGTTGGAGCCCCAGTAACCACGACGAACGGGGATGATGGACAACTTGGCAAGGATGATACCACCACGGATAGCAGTAGCAACTTCCTTGGCACACTTGACACCCAAACCGACGTGACCGTTTTCATCACCAATGACAACAAAGGCCTTGAAACGGGTACGTTGACCAGCAGTGGTTTGCTTTTGAACAGGCATGATCTTCATGACTTGATCAGTCAACTTGGGCAAGAAGTAGTCGACAATTTGGTATTCCTTGATGGGCAAGGAGAAGAGATAGATCTCCTCGATAGACTTGATCTTGTTAGCCTTGACAAGACGACCGAGCTTGGTGACAGGAACCCATTCGTTCTTTTCTTCACCACGACGACCACCACGACGAGGTCCACCACGACCACGTCCACGTCCAAAACCACGTCCTAATTATACATGCGTTATCGTCAGTGATGAGGCTCGACTGCAATCTATCATCTCAAACATACCACGAGAAGCACCGGCCGTTGCAGAGTCAGCCATACTATCACAATCAAACAAAAAAATCGGCGTTATCAGTATTTGTTTTCTTTTCATCCATCCATCCATCCATCTGTTCGTATTCTCTTTTCGCTCTCTTTCTACATTCGTCTTTGTTGTGCTATCCTCTCCCCTCTATCTGCAAGTAGTGAGTACTCACTTTAATATTATCAATGAAGAAGGAGTTTACATCTGGATAGATTCGATCCTCAATTGAGCACTTCTCCCGCCGGAAACTCGAATGCAGTTTTACACTTCGAATTCAGACGAATGGTTTTCTTTTTCAGACAAGTATTTATTTCATTCTCAGATATCAAAGGCCTTTGAAGCCTAATTTTCCAATGACAACGAATATTTGATTGATCTTTATCCTTTATGATAGTGATTAGCTCAAGATTTTACCTTTCTATTAACAGCATTTAGTTCGTATTGGCAGTGAACTTTGCTATAGATCAACTTGAAATGTTGGTCTTTACTCTTATAGGATGCTTATACTTGATTTAGAGAGATGTCATTAAGGCTATACTAAAGCAAAATAGCATTCAAGTGTTCAGAATGTATTTCTTTATTTTGAGCTTTGTTTTAAGAACGCACTTGAAAGGGCCCACAAGTTTAATGAATAAGAGACATATTTCTACAGACAGATTGTTATTCACGACTCCTCATTAATCAATTTAAGCCAGCTACTTACACGGCCGTCATAAGTTCAGTCTTCTGTTCCATAGTAAATCCCGGACATGATAATGCTGCTTGAACAAAACGAGGCAAAATGTCTGGTTCAAATGCATGCATACTCTTGTTTGTATGTTGATAAAGAGCACCTGTTCCAACAATACATAATGATTAAAAAAAAACGACTTAATTCTTTCAGATTTCTTACCAGCTGCCTCTTTGTAATGTTGATAGATAAGACTCGACTGGGTTGGTGTCAAGACATTTTGTTGCTTCCAGGGAATATGCATGATAATAGAAATGAAGTATTCAAAGGGCCTGTCAGGACAACGACGATTGAAATTGGCCTTGAACTTCTGACAGATATTGAGCAAAGCTTGTAAATCTTGACCACTTATAAAAAAAGATTTCTTTTTAGATCCAGCCATCATCATATCGCGAATATTAGAAGTAGGCGCATTAGGAATTGCCATGCCATTGCGAAATTGGCCGCTCCAGTTTTGAAACAGTTGACTACAAATCTCGTCGTAGGAACTAAGAGTAAACTTGCAGTTACGAAATGCCTGATTGTCTCTGAAATTGAAGCTTCCAAGACACCTTACGATGTTATCGACATCATTGCAGATAACTTCTACAAAGGCAGTTCCCATTGTTTTTCCTGTTTTGATATCCATCATTACCTAAGCAAGCAAGTTTTCTTTGTAAGTGAATGAAAAAGCGGGACTGCCCATTCTAAATGATTTGAGCTATATACTTACATGAACGCATTGAACCAAGTCAGCTTCGTTGGGCAATGAAAAATAGGCATTGCTGTTAAAGACTGATTTGATATCAGATATGCCAACATGAAATGGAAACTAATCAATATATGTAAATATAAGGATAATAGGCTTAGCTCCTCTTAGTTCTGTATATAAATGGGTTAAAAATACTTTACGTTTGTAATCTTGATGACATTATAAGGACGATATACAGGACAATTTTCTTCATTTTCAATAGACATAGTATTTCTAGACATTTGCATAGAGTCAGAAAAGCTATTGAAAGATTGAACGGTAGTAGAATGATTGCTTTGTGTATTTCCAGGCCATATTGAGGGCTCAACCTCCATAAAGTCTGCAGTTTCTGTGTTTTGTTGAACCAAGGGCTTGAAAGGGTTTATAGTTCTTGAGTTAAATGGGTTCCAAGAGGTTTGTACAGAGGAGATGTGGTTATTTAGAGCGTTGGGCGCATTGATTTCAGGAGTGAAAGAAAACACAGCTACAGAGTCATTTTGTGAGCCTTTCGCAATAAAATTTAAATAGTAGTCAAATAAACAAAAGAAAGAGACAAAACTCACATGCTTCATTTTGGTTGACTTGCTCATTGTTTACTGACAAGAAGTTCTGATTGAATGAATCGATGCCCATATTTGCACTCTGGCCTTGCGACAGATGTTCTGGGCAACTCATATTCATTTGATCTGCATTTAACCACATATCAAGTGTTCTTTGTCGTCTTGCAACTGCGCAAAGTTGCATGATCAGAGATAAGTACTTGTTTCTTACGGGGTGTTCGTGCTATGGAGCAACAAAATGTCAAACTTACCATGCTCTCTGTCCATCTCTCTGCCTGGATTTGATGCGGAATTCGAAGAGTAATTAGAGCTTCTCCAGTTGGAAGATGCTTCTGCTCTTGAAGGTCCTGTAAAAACATGTCATTAGATCGAGCCACCAATGAAACACATCACATACTGCTTCGTTTCATTATCAATCAACCTCACAGAAAACAGAGTTAGAAAGAAACAGTTAAGCTTAACAAAGCAAGAAACAAAGAAAAAGAAAGAAAAGAGAGAAAAACAAATCTTGTCTCTTTTATGACAACAATAGAATAAAATTTTATGCTAAAAGATCTTATATTTTTGTTCTGTGTAACCGTTTTCGCGTTTGTGCGACTTTTTAAATCGCGTTTAATGCGTTTACCTAATGGGCGCATCACAACCAAACAGGAACAAGTGAAAAGCGAAAGAGAAAAGGAGAAATCAAGCTTTAACTAGCTCCTCAGCCTTTATCTAGAATAAACAACAATGAATGAAAAGAATCATCGGTGCCATTGATATAAAAATGGCATTCTCTTTCTATCTATTCAATTGCAAGCATGATAGAAAAAAAGGGGGCATAAATACCATTGATTGTTAACATCATATTCCAAATTACGAATAAGAAATAGGTTGCTCTCAAAATGAGGCTATCTTATGTGTTGTTGGCTGCGATACGAAACTGTTGGCTAACAAGCAAACGACTAAGCAGCACCCTTTTGCTGTTAGTAATGCTTCCTATAAACTTCGTTCTAGTATGTCGTGTTTACAACAAAAAGAGTTAGAAAGTTAAGCCTACTCAAGTATCCAGGCTTCTTGTAATTTTTTTTTTGTAAATGAGTTTTTATTTAAACAAGTTAAATTATTGTTTTATAATCACACATCGCAAAGGGGTGTAATGTGGATGTACTGGAGCAGGGAGGGGGTCAAATCATGCAATGATTTATGAGAGTAACGGATGCTTTTTGGTAGCTATAGAGCAGTGACTGATAGTGTCATTGATTATTTGTAAAGGATCAAAAGGGGAGGAATGAATGATGTGCTGCCAATAGGCTGTCCATATCCGCCAGTGGGTAATGGCAAGTATCTGGAGGAGAGAGGCATCCAAGGTGGCAAACGGATGAGCGTCCTCAAGGCGCAGTAATCGAAATATTTGGGTTGGAGAGAAATATAGCAAGGGACGAAAACAAGAGAGAACCTCAACCCAGATGGGCCATTTGAGCGGGCAATGAACAACAAAGTGCGGGATGGAGTCAACCTGATTGTGGCACAGGCGACAGGTTTCAGATGGGACTCGTCCTATAGGTGAAAGAGCCTTCGCCGTCGGTAACTTGTGGCAGAGCATTCTATACCATACGTCTCTCGCAGAAAGAGAAGTGGATACAGACCAGAAGGATCGAAGCTGGTGGGTTGAAAGTGGCAACTTGCGACTATTTGCATCGGCTTCTTATGATTGATTGTAAAGTCGCAAATTAGGCACGAATCAAAGTGCTATGCACTTTCTAAACTCCTTAGTTTCTGAAAGCACAAAGTAAACTTTGCTTCATACTGTATACTGGATCGCTGATAAACATTGTTTCAAGTAAAATAATAGCTTAATGCCATTGTGAGAACAAGGGCTATTCTTTCTCCAATCACAAAGTGGCACAGGATGATGTTACCTGTGTCATTCTTGGTAAAACTAAGGTTGGAGAAGAATTCAAGCTGGCTCATTCTTCTTCAAGAAGTTCTAGAAGTAGAAGAAGAAAATACAGAGTTCGTTTTAAAACATACCAAGACTTGCATATGCTACAAGAAGAACTGTTGTTACGTATGGCGCTGCAAGCATCCGTGACACTTACCATGATAACATACCAATTCCTGTCAAGCAAATCCAGCATGCTATCGCTGAAAAAACCATTGTAATTCCTGTTGGTAAATTTCGCGCTTCTATTACTTGCTGGCACCGTCATCAATGGCTTTGCCTTGTTCTTGCTCTCATGTACGTCTGTAACCATTGAAAGCTGAGGAAACACAGCTTCCTTTTTTTTAGAAATAGTCAAATAGCTCCTCCATATATAAGACAAATCACCCAACTTCTTTCCTCTTCTCTTTTCCCCCTTTTTTCTATTGTCTTATTTAAATATAGAGGAATTACTAAAAAAGTAAGACTTTCATCCTTATAAATAACTCCATTATAAATATCAATTTTTCTAACTTCAATAAAAGCTATCATAATCTATTAAAGGAAGTCACTGGAGTTACAGATTTCACCATCATAACAAGAAGCGTCATTCTGGAGGCATCAATGGCAACATGTTTAAATCCCGCTCTACTGCGAAATGTTTTGATGAAATGAACCACTGTTACACAAACAAGTCAATGCTCTGACCAAAGAATAACAGGTAGATGTTGGTATACTCCAGATAGACCCTCAACTTCTAATCTAATTATGTGTAATAGACAACCGTACTATGTATTCGTTGAAGCAGTGCACACAATGTCCAGCGAATAACCATGTCGGTTTGGTAAGTCATGTTCAAACTTCTTTTTACCTTATTACGTTCTTAATCGTTCAATAAGTTCTGGAGTAGAGATGTAAATGCCACTGCTAATATCAGAAGCACCCTACTCAAATAAGTCCGTTCGGGATATTTTCTTGAATCAAGGCCAGCTGCATTAACAAGAAGCCAACAAGACCAAGGACTGTAAAGCCCATCATACGATTCATTTCGCCTGGTGAAGATAAAGATATTAAAGACAAGCGAACAAAGTAGCCACTTTTTCTGATTTAGTATGCATTTTTTCGTGTACCCAAAATCAGGACACTCAAAGTATCCGACGCCCTTTAAATTGTGTGTAATAAAGGAAGATGGCTAGCACACTCGTTTTTAGTTCCTTTTTTTCTTGCTTTTATTTTTTTCTGTGTATTATCTGCTAATTTAAAGCAACATAGTATCATTATGTCTCGAAAAGAGGTATACGAAACAGATCTTTACAGAAAAAGACGCGTATTTATAGTTTGTGAGAATGAACAGCAAATTTGTTTCTTATTTAGCTTGACGACGTGATTAACAGAATCTCGCGAAACTTAAGCGACCTGGCTGATGTCTTATTAAAAGAAGAACCCCGACCTGAAAAGAAGCGCAAAGATCCCAATGCACCTAAACAACCTGCATCTAGTTTCTTTATTTTTACTAACTCTATTCGAGAAGAAATCGATAAAGCCTATCCAAATGCCTCTTTCTCCGAGAAGTCAAAGCTTTATGGTTCTAGATGGCAACAGCTAACTGAAGAGGAGAAGAAGGTAAAAAACGAAAAAAAAAGTATAAAGGCTGGCTCTTTTTTTTTCTTTTCTCAAGCGCTAATTTGTTTCATGAATAGCCTTATGTTGAGTTGGCTAAAAAGGAAAGAGAGCGATACCAAAAAGACGTAGCTTTATATGAACAGAAACAACATGAGCCTGATACAAAGAAGCCCAAATTGGAAGAGGTTACAAAAGCTGAAATGGTAACTGAATCACCTGCTATTGATGAGCTCGAATCCAGCTCAGAA